>JAPDSC010106578.1:0-14686 GCA_026290005.1 Latrodectus geometricus
GATTAATACTGTTAATTGTATAAACTGAAATCTAAAAAAAATTTAATATTGTGAATAAAAAGTTGTTTTTACTCACTTTTAATTGCCCATGGTTCCAATTTTTTTATACCTTCTGCATAAAGTATTAAGCTTTTGGCACATTGATCACTTCTATTTACAGATGAAAGAAAATTTATCAATCGTGGCTCAACATTTTGCATTATTCCGTTGGTAATGTTTTTAGCATCTGCCATGAAATTCTTCCAGTTGACATTGTCATCAATTTTCCATACAAAATCTTTGTCAACAACTCCATCATCTTGAAGATAAGTTACATTGCTTATGAGTAAAATGCTCAATATACTCCACATATTTTCAACAAAGAAAATGGTTGTTAAAAGGATTTATTCACTAAAATTAATTTTAAATCTGCCAAAATGATTTCCACATGAATTGAGAACGAATGCACATTACATCACTGTTTGGTATTGTTTTAAGTATAGTAAATGAAACAGAATTTTACAGAAAAACAGAATCCGATGCAATGAAACAAAAAAATTGCAATAGTGATGATAAAAAGATGTAGAAAGATTAGGTACAATCTTTAACCAGTAAAATTTAGACTTTTATACAGAAACCTGTAGAATAATTAGTGTATATAATTGTGCAAGAGAAGGTAATTATGTATTGGTTAGAAATGTTTCCTATAGGAAGCATTTCTATACTATATATAGTAAATAAAAGAATTTTCTTCCTCACTGCCAACGAACTACTTAAGGATAAATCTGTTAACTATTATTTTAGTGCGTTTTCATTAATTAAAAACATCTTTTATTTTATTTTATTTTCTTGTTCAACCATTTTCTATTTTTAATCTGCCAGGATTGTTGTCATTCATTTTCTGCATAAACTAGAAAAGTTTTCAAATTGCGATACAAAGGAATCAATTTAAATTTGATAACTAAAAAATTAACCTGGATAATTATGATAACTCTCTTTATCCAAAAAACGCAAAGCATTGAAATTTCAAATTTTAATAGGAAGTACTTATCGTAATTATTTAGTGATCCTAATTATTAAATAATTTTCCTTGTAGAAAATTTGTATGAGTATAAAATTTTTAATGTGTTATCGAAGTATATAAAGGATTTCTGTAATCTAAATATATTTTTAAAGAGAGCATTTTTGTTGATGTAAATTGAAATTTGATGTATTAAAAAAGAAATTTTCTTATGAGATTTCATTTTGGTTTTATCATATTTTGGGTTTGATGCAGCTCTATCATTAATAATAACTGCAGTATTTTGTTTTTGAAATTTTGCTTTATTTTCAAAAGATTTTTAGAAATTTTATTTTTTAATTTATGTTAATCACATCTTTGAAATAAATATTTTTTTTGGAATTTAGATCATGAATAGTTTTTTGCAGGGTTATTTTCTTTTGCATCTTGGTAATCATAATGCGTGTTTATCATACGAATGCTCAAATGACCTTTCTCTTGAAGGTCATCTTCTTAAAACAAAATTAAAACTGACGTTCGCTTTTACTTATCTCTAATTTACAAACATTCAAGATTTCACGAACTAGTAACTGAATCGGGAATTGTTTCAAAACATAGTGATAATTTAATTCCTATTTTTCAGCTGCAATTTAGATTTTAATATAATTTGTATGTAAATATCGGGTGACTAAATCATTAACAATATAATGAGTGAAAAAAAAATTTTAGATATTATAGGGCCGTGCGTATTATTCAATTTATAACTCTTCATAAGATAAGATTATTTATATTTCATTATTAATATCAGTAGAAACATCAACAGCAAAAAAAAAAATAAATAAATAAATAAATAAATAAAAAATTAAAAAAATAATTTAAGCAACACAAAGGTGTTACCAAGTAAACATTCTACATACATTTGAAAACAATTAATAATAAATTAGTTTAAGGTGCTCTTAAGTTAAAATAACAATAAATATATGTGAAACAAGAAGTAATAAACGCTGCTATCAATTTCAGAATAAACAAAAGAATGTCTAACAGGAACGAGGTAATCTTTTAAAAAAAATAATAGTGCAATGCATTTTTATACATTAAAGTATATTTTGAAACAAAAAAAATAAATAAGCGAAATTTCCTTTTTAATTTCATTGATATAGAGAAAGTAAGCATAGTTTTTAAATTTCAATTTTGTTTTGCATGTGTTTCTGATATAGTGCATATTGAGCAGTTTAATTTTTCTAATAAAATTTTTATCCTAATGGATGAACTGCTTAGAGAATGTGCGTGTGTGATATTTTAAAATCTAAAATTTATTATTTTTGTTTTATAAAGTTTCGATTCTAAGAGCTGTTTTAACATTCTCTAAACTTCGTAAAAACGATTATCTGCTGTATACTGTAAGGGAAATAGACATATTTAAAATGTTCGTTCAATAACACTGCTCAAATATAGAAATGTTAATGCAATGTTATCTGTTGTAAATAGATGAAAGCATAACAGGTGTCAATACAAATGGTATTTTTAATGAAGTGTCCAATTTATTTATATTTTCAAATCTAAAGCTATACTTATTTTATAAAGTCCTACTGATTCTGTAATTCAAACAATAACTAAACATCAAGGAAATTATGAAATATACGTTTATTTTTTCTAAATCAAAGCTAATGGATTTAACAGAATATTAAAATTAATATATTGCTTAATCATTTATGCTTGTTAATTAATTTAAATTAACTAATTAATGCTTTATTGAATCGTACTCTTAAGTTTGGAGTGAAATAAAATTTAAGCTCTCCCAAACATGTGTATTTTTTCCTCTTTTTTTTTGAGAATTTCTTGTATTACATGTGTATTAATTATTGCAACTATAAATTAATTGAAAACGCGATCATAGATTTTAAATTTTTGTGTATGTGCCATCATGTCTCATCATATGGGAATATTTCACTGTAAAACTTTGTTTTTAAGGCTGCATTTTAAACTAAGCCTTTCTATGAAAGTTCTTTTCTTGTGTGTTATATATATAGTGATTAAAAGACAACGGAGTGGTTTTTTTCAGGCTCTTTTCCTTGATTTTTGCAATAATTTATAGATTACTTACATCTTTAATTCTTTTGAGTTTTATAAGATATTTTCTCCATCATACGTAATTTTCTGTCCCTGTCATAAAACGATACTTATAGTGTACTTCAAAAATGCATATTGAATTATTCTATTTTAGGTTTTATTGAGAAAACCGAACGGAATTTCATAGTTAGCTTTCTCATTTCGGAACAATTTTTTTCGTGCCATAGAGACATCTGTTTATGTTAAATGCATACATCTGATTGCTTCTCTTTCAGGGGTAACTTATTACAATCTCTTACAGTAATCACTCACTTGGTTGGTTGGTTGGTTGGTTGGTTGGTTTTAATGGTCTAAGTAAGGACAAGCTGCTCCCAGTGATCACACGATTACCCCCATGAGTAACAAATGTGTTTATTTCTTTTACAATTTATTAAAATTTACCAATTTTTATTCAAGTCTGTGTATCCTTTTATCAAATGTTCAGTTCTATGTATAAAACTATAAATTACCTGCAAATAAATATATTGAAAAGGTGAACCTCAGATTCAATGATAAATCTACCAATGGACATAATTACTTTGTAAATATTAGAATAAAATTATATCTCTGGCCTTTGTATGTCTTTCCTCCCTCTAGTATTCCATAAAAATATTAAAGTTCATAAGAAATTGCCTCTAAGTAATTCACCGGTTACTATTCCCTTTTTTAATATAGATATTATCATTCTCAATTCTGTTGAAAATTTACATTCTAATTTCATGCACAATGAATAGCTCAATGCACTGAATTATTTAAAAGGTTAAAAAAATCTTTGAAATTATTTAATCGATAGTATCTTCATTCATCCTGAAGTTTGTTTCACTTCAAAATTAACAAAATTACATTTAGTAAAAGACAGAAAAGTATGCACAAAATTACGAAAAATATGTTTAAATTGATAGACGTATAGTTTTGAGTTTTTTTCGCTGAATCTTCCTTATGATGTTAATGAAATTGTATGTACTTATAAAAACTTAAGCACTTAAACACTGCTTTTAAACACAAAAACTAAATTTCAATGGATTTATTAAACTCATTGCGTTTTACATTCTTAATAAAAAAAATTATTAACCTAAGTCAATATCGATTATATCATATGAATAAATATGTTGTGTAACAAATTGTTAAAAATGTTGATAATTAATATCTTGGTAAATGAACCTATATTAAATGCTCTATATATCTTTTATAAATCTAAAAAAATTTTAATTAAATATATGAATATTATACTAATTTATTCTAATGAATAATCTAAGTTAATTTTAAAAAAAATAAGTCAACAACAACAATTATTCCATATGCAATATAAACTGCAATGAATACTTTTGTTGTTGTTAATGACATTTGGCCACGCCAAGCTCGCTCTCAGAGAGACTAGGCGAATGAAGTCAGAGAGGGTGCGTCTTCCGTTTATTTTAATATAGCACCCTCATACGAAGGTGGAAGTACGACTTTTGGCTCATAGATAGCAGCACCACCTGAATCTTCCAATTTAGAGATTGAAACAAGTGAAGACACAAAGCATGACTCCAACCACCCCTAGAGGTATTAATTTGTAATGGGAACATGGAGGACATTGCGACCCGATGGATTTAACGTGCCCCAGTCGCCATTAGTGAACACGAGGGATCTTCGGCTAAGCCGGGATTCGAACTCACCACCTTTTGGTAATGAGAACGACGCCCTAACCAACCAGGCTACAGCGGCCCTATACTTTTACAGACTTACTTAGTGCAGAAGAGAGAATAAAAAATCCTTGGGTCTGTCAATAATACAAAAAATATTATCAGCCATTTATTGATAACATCATGAGTGTTAGTAAATTACAGATTTGTGAAAACATGCGTTTAAGTAAAAAAAAAAAGTGAAAACACTATGGCAATCCAATGCTCAGTTCTGAGATTCTAACCTGAGCTTGGCAAAGTTGACTCAGCCTTACATTCTTTCAATGTGTTGATAAAATTGATTACATAGCATGCTTGCTTCGGAACTGAACATTGGGTGCTCAACATTAGACTGTAGGCCAGTACAACAGAATTTAGTTTCTTTCGTTTGTAAATTACAGATTTGTAAAAACGAGCGTCTATATAAAAAAGAGAATTGATTTCTTCCTTGTTATATAGTGCAATTCCGATTTTTTAGATCAAGATAGAATTCTATATCAAAAGTTTTATGCAATTCTTTTGAAAGGTGAGCTAAGATAGTAATCAAAACAAAAAAGATTAAAATTACTTTTCTGTAAATGGAATGTCATTAATTTTGATTAGTAGGTGCTAAATTTATTTGGCACTTAAATTATCACTTCTCGAATTAATAATTAGATAATTAATAACTAGATAATTAATTTTTCAGCTTATTGTACGTTTTTCCCTCATTGACATCATAATTTAAATCTAATCAATAACTTTAAATGAAGTAGTTTTTAATTTTTTTACATTCCATTTCTTGTTTTTTATTCCTACTTACATATTGTTAAGATTCTTCTTCTATCGTTTAAGCGAAAATAGGCAAATTTTTGATACGATTAAAATACTGAGAGAATTCTATTCTTTTACTGGAATATTTATTGACATTAAAAGTTTATCTTTTAATCAAATGTGATTGACGGTGTGATATTTTTTTTTAAGAAAGAAAAGTTTAAAGTTCGTTCTATAGAATAATATTGGAATAATATCATTTTAATATATTTTTAAACAAATAGTGAACATTTGTTGCTTAATTTCACATTATTAATGATAAAAATTAAAATATTTTTGATTAATTTTGATTATTACTACATTGATAATTGATTAAGAAAATTAAAAAACTTGTTTTACCCTTAAAAATATTAATTTAAGCAAAACTTAGAATTAACATATTTAGGCTAAATCCATTTTTTTTTCACTTATCTAATATTATTAAGAATGTGTCTAACACATATGTGCGTTGCTTATAAATATACAAATTTCCGAGAAAAAAAATATTTTAAATTATATTTGCTTGAGAAAATTTAACAGGAACCTGGGCTCATAAGTATTGCACGGGATTAAAAGAAAATCCGATATAATAAATCTTTCTGAAGTTTCGGAAAGAATTTTTGAGATAGAACTTACTATCCAAACCAAATTTCACAGAAGCTTTTCAAGCAAAAAAAAAAAAAATACTTTGTTGGATTTTGTAGTTTCAGATCTTTGAAAATTTGGAAACAAAGTTACAACAAATCTTTTCTCCACTTAATAATCTATAACGACTAGTAGTTACAATAGTGCTCTATATTGTTGAGAGCTGAGTAAATATATACATAATTATATACTGAGTTGTAAAGTTCGAAACCATCAGTTCTTGTGCTCAGCATGGTCAAGTGATAGGATAGCAGTCTTCAAAATATAAGGTCCAGGATTCGATGCCAGATATTGTTGATTAACGAGAGAGGGAAATTGCATATGTATTGCAGGACAGACCTGCACATTGACTGTATGCATGTCTGTCAAGGTGTGTACTGGGTTTTAACCCTTGTGACACGTGAATACTGCAACACTTACAACAGCCTTCGATCATTAGGATATTCACTAAGCGGAGAGAAAAGTGCTTACTCTTTCCCCACCAAAAATATCTCATTTTATGGGTATAATAAAACAAAAATATATGAATTTAACTAAATTCAAAGTTTCCTACAAGGTTAATTATTTTGAAGTAAACAGAAAAGCGCTTAACAATTGTAATTATTAGCATTTTAAAATTTGCTTTCATTACTGCCATTAAAAATATAGTAACTGCAAAAATCCAACTTAGAACTTGTCGCGGGTAATTATTTCGTAAAACGAAATTATTCCTTGATAAAACTATGGATCAAATGTGGGTGGTAGAACACTCAACATAATGCTTGCAATGAAAAGCTTTTAATACTAATCTTCCAAAAGAATCCAGAAATTAAAAATTGAATCTTGAAATCAGAAATGATAGCAGAGGGTTTGAAATTCTGAAATGTGATGAAGTACGAAGAAATGCAGACATACTTATATTGTAAAACACCTTTACCACACTTACAAAATCCGTTTAATTGCCTATATATAAATACTTTTGATTAATTTTCCATCGAATAATTAATTATACTTCTTATTGTGTTTAATATAAGATTAATGAAGCATGTTCAATAGGGAAATTACTGAACGCAAACTCGTTTTTATTGTTTCTCTTTATTACGTTTATTCGGATTATAGAAATTATTGAATATTAAAGAAAATTAGGCAGTTTTTTTGTTGTGAGATTGATAACTAGATTATTTTTTTCATGAGGTAGACACATAATTCAAATTAAATTTAGAGCTACTTCAAATATCCCCTTGAGCGTCGCTTAAAAAAATTGTTTTTCCATAGAGCCTTTCTGTGACAGCCAAGTTATTTTTTAATTATCCTTTTTTAGGTGAAACGTAAATTGATATGAATTATTCACCTAGAAATGTATACATAATCAACTTCAAATAAAAATTTATTTGCTTTTCCAAATCAAGAAAAAATCTTTTCTCCATTCGGTTAAAAATTGCATCTCAATGAAAAAACCATGATTGAATTTTTTTTTTATTTTTCACAGAGTAAAAATCATTTTCTTACGATACAGTTATAAGATTGTATTCTTATTCATTTATTTTGATTACTTTATATATTCAATACGGAGAAAGAAAAGTAAGTGTCACTCTATGAATAAAAATACTATTTAATCAAAGAAATGTTTTTAGTTTTTATCAAAAGATGGCAGCAGTAGCTATTTTTAAGTTACGCTGTTAAATTCCAAGTTTCATACGGAATTTATTTGAAATAGCAATATAGCTTATTTAAATTGGAATTAAAATATCATTTGACTATTTAAATCATAAGTAAATTAAATTATACTACTTGATTATTTTAGAAAATGGTTACCCCAAAATTAAAAAATATATTTTACCGATTATTGCCGTATTGTAACTATATTTATCACATTAATTTATAAAAAATTAATGAAAAACATATAAATCTTGATATTAAAATGGTTATGAAATTATTTAATTTTTGATTATTATCATGGCTTCGTAAAAAGGAAATTGCTTTGTTTCAACCTAAAAACAATGATTTTAGTTATTTTTAAAAATTACAATATTTTTCATATTTCTTAGCAATCAAATTATGTTTTCTAAAAAAATATTATTATAATACGTAACTATATAAATATATATTAGCATATTACGTAAGTACTTACTTTTTAATGTAAAAGATTTCAAACTGCTTAGCAATTAATATATGTCATGCTATTTCAAATTTGCAGTTTATAGTGGATTTTCTCTAAATAACATTTTTTGTGCAAAGCTTTCTAATGATGAGAATTATATTTAATTAAACTTTTCACGAAGTTTGCTGCTTATATTTAAAAATCTTTTATGCAAAATATTTTTAAGGCAAAGTAATCATGTATTGCTGCAAATACCATACGCTTTTTAAATCAAACATTTATACATGAAAGAGTATTTCATTCATATTAGATTTATTACTTTAATATTCGAATATTTCAGCATTCTAATAATTTTAAAATTGTTAACTTTCAATAATATCTATTATATAGTTAAAAGAATTTATGAGATTCATATTAATCACAAAGCCTTAATTAGGTTTGCGTTTAATAAAATACATTTATCAATAATTTGTTGAATGAAAATATTTTCAATGTTTATTATGTCATCAGCGTCTAAAATGACTGAAGCGACTGATATAGTAAGCATTAGTATATCTTTAAAGGAAATAAAATAATATTTGAAAACATATAAAACAAATTATTTTCTTAAATGAACTTTTTTTTATGTAAGACGTAAATATGAAATTCATACCAAAATATCAAAAACATTTTGCGAGCTTTGTTTATCATTAACCATAGTCGATTATTTAAAATAATGAACTCTTAAAAAAAGATTGAAATTTTTAAAGTCCTTATAAATATTTGCTATAGTTTTCTTCTAGATTAAATGAAATGCATTCTTTTTAATCATTTTGAACAATTTATTCAAAGGTAGCTTTGGCGGTTTATTTTGTCACTTAACTATCTTCTGTTGACACAAAAGCTGATTTTGACTGAAGCCTGTGATTTGAGAGCATATTTATACTATGTAATTGTAAAATGTAGTTAAAAGATATAATTTGAGGTGCATAATATTTTCATTTGTATAAATTTTATACAAATGAAAATATTATGCACTTATTATTTATATAAATGAAAAGTTATTTTTAAATTATTTTATCGTAAACTGTGTATTTAGCGAGCATTTTTGATAGACTTGTGTACATTAAATAGTCAGAATCGAATGTTTTTTTTTAGTTTTTTGATGATATGTATATTTTTAAATAGTATACGTATTCAGTCCAGGTATCTATATCATTTGAAAATATTTCTCCTAATCTGATTTGGAAAAAGGATTTCAAACTATTAGAAGCTACCGTTAAATACGAGAAACTCTAATTTATAAATACAAATCAACTTAACACTAATTATGTATATAAATTTAGCAATTCATTTTCTTCTTGGAAATTTACATTTTTAGCAAATGTTTTAAGTTTACCATATAAATTTAACAATTTTTTTTCATTCTTGGAAATTAGAATTTTTAGTAAATGTTTCTTGTGCTAGATTAATAAATTAAGGTAATTATTCACATGTAAACAACGTGGTTGCAGAAATCATGTTCACATGTAAATCATACTAATACTCTACTAAAGTATTTTACATTTTATATGTTTATATATTGTATTTTCAGTTCTGGAACAAAACATTGCTTACATTTTCACAGACAGCGAAAAAAGTATTCTTGTTGTTCATTTGATTTATATATTGGAAGTAATTATTGTAAAGATTAAATTTAATATATAGTGAATGTAATGAAATAAAATGTATGGAAATCCAATTAATAAAAATACTATAAAAATACTTGAAATGAAAAATATTGCATTAACATGTTGAAAAAAACAAAAAACCATCTCGAAATTCTGCATTCTTACTGAAACCACGTGAAATTTCATAATGATTCGATATGGTCTTCATCTGCTTACTAAAAAAATATATTCAGTGCTCTAAAATTCAACAGAAAAGTGGGTGTTAATTTTGTTAAGAAATGATATTTATTGCAAGATTTTTATTGATTAAAATAGCTTAATTCGAAATGTTATTTTAAGAAACCAGGCCATTTAAATAGTCTCACTGTCAAGTAAATTAAATCCCTTGGCTGACTGGATCAAGCGAAAGAGCCGACCAAGATGATTAAAATGATTTACTAATCACTCTCTTTCATTAAAACTTCGTTTCTTTTGTTTTTCTATTAATACTAAAAATTGCTATAAATAAAAATTGTAATTCCTTAATTACTTTTCTCAATAGTTGTAAAGATTTAAGGCTTACTTGTATTTCTAGTCTATTCATATAGCATGCTATTTCCTGTAAAACTGTTATTTCAAACAAATAATGAAAAAATAAAGTTATTTTGCACAACATTGTAATTTTTGAATTGAATAGAGTTTCATGATGTTCTACTTAAATAAATGATCGAATAAGATTCTTATTAAAGTTTGACAGGTTTGTGTAGCCATTTAGATAAGAATAAATGCACTCATTCATATAATCAACGAAGACCATAAGCCAACAACCATTCAAGCAACGAACATTAGTTTTATCAATGCATCTTTGTCATCTGATTCTAAATTACTCCCCATAGCATAAAATATAACAAATTAAAATATGACACGTGTACTACTGCTTTCATGAGCATTTATTGAAAAAATTTAATATTGGTATAAAATCAAGTATAAGCACATTTAATTCCTGACACGACCTTTCAAATTTCACGTATTTTTTTCAGGAATTCAAACCTCATGCTGACGGATTGAAAACATAATCATTTTGGCAAAACAAAAGCTGTTGTCAATGGCTGGGATCATCAACACTGATAGGCGTTGATATCTATAAAAATGGAAATAACATTATAGGGGCATTTTAAGTAAATTTGTTACATATTTTCTATATTAGTTTTAACATTTATATTGTTATTTGTTTATCATGCTCGCAGGAATTTCTTTTTGTTTGTACTATAGCTTGTATTAGTCTTCTTTCTGTTTTGAGTGAAAATGTTCTTATCTTTAAGAATCATCTTTAATATTCCTCGTTGATCCGTAGAAATTAGAGTAATTCTTTGAAAACATTTTACTAATTAAAAATTCTAACCAAATTAGAAAGCCTAATAATTAATATGAAATCTACAAAAAATCTTATTTCTTTAAAAATGTTCAATAAATTTTTTTCATTATTTATAAAAATATATTCTGTATCTTAGATCGGAAATGACTTAAATCACAAGCATCATATAAAAATTAATTGATCTAAGTAATTTGTAATAAAAATACATTTGTCGGTAAAAGAAATTAAAATAATCACTGTATTTTTGAAAATGTGTGAAAAATTTTAATTAAAATATTGAATATTTAGGAAACCTTTTTGTACATTATTTTATCGAGACAAATTCCACGTGCAATGTATTTTAACTCAATGAGAAAATTTGGCGATTAAACAATTTATCACTCAAATTAAGTTAACTGGAAATAAATACTAAATTACAACTAAAATATGTTAAAGGTAAAATGCTGTAAACTTTTATTGTATGAGCTGTATATTTTTGAAATTGAAAAGTCTAATGTTTTCTGCCTCATCCAAATTTCATCTTTCTGAATTAATTACCATATAAAATACTGAAAGGAAGAAAAGGTTATGGATAAATGAATAGTGTTATAATTTTATAAAAAACGTTACTAAATAACAAAAAGATAAGACGATTTGAAATTAATAATCATAATTCTGATTATAATACTGTTCAACAGATGATAAAGTAGTTGAAAGAAAATTATTGCAACTACTAAAAACTCGTTAGTAAAATAAGACAAAATTATATAAAAAATATTTATATTAATTATTTTTTAGGAAATATTTACACAGTAAAAATGCTTTTTTAGTTAATTACTACGTATGGCAAAAAGAGCACCGAAATGAAAATTTCATTAATAATTATTTCATCTTCTTTTTAAGTGAAAAACTTTAATAATTAATATATAAAATTCATTGTTGCTATTCAATAATTAAATTTAATTGATTGCAGATTTTAGCTTTTATATAGCTTGACTTAATGAATTACTAAATGAAATTAAAGGTACATTAAATTAAATACAATAACTAAAGCGAAGTTGTAGCTTTAGTTATTGTATTTAATTTAAAGTACCTTTCCATAAATTGTTCTTAAAATAATCAAATCAAGAATTTTATATACAAACGCATATAAATGTATTATTATTATCATTTTTAAACTAACAGATAAATACAAATTAAGAAATCTTATTTAAAACGTTGTCTTTGGTACTCAGAAATAATAATTGCTTGAATGTTGTTCTAACAAAACAAAGTGAACAATAAAAGTAAATTACAAATAAATAAATTTTTAATCACAACATATGTAATTCCAGTGTATTGATTATTATTATGTTATATAATTGATCTATTGCATCAATTTATTAATATAAATTTCATTCATTGACTAATACTGTATATTAAAAGATTATTAATGAAGCCTGTGAAAGATTAATTTCTCAAAATTAATGGCTATTTATTCAATTAATTATTTGAAACCAAACTAAAAAGTTATGTTAAGTCAATTTGGCATTAAGGTGTTCAGAGTGATGGTTTTGTTTTCTTGTTCATGTTGCATTACAGTTATTTCTTTCTTTATTTTATTTATTTTTAGCAAAATAAAGGTTAAACTAATAGGAGATAACTTTTAAGTAGATTCTAAATAACAATAAATATCCCATCCCTATTAAGAATTGAATTTGGAAATTATTCTTATTCAATAAAACGTATTCAAATAATTATTTATCAAAGATGTAGGAAATTGATAATGCTTAGCAATATGATATCATTGACTCATAATAGTTAAATGCTGACAATGCATATGAGGTGATTTTATCTATTTTTCCATTCAACCTACTAATTTACAGGCATACCAAGTTTTGCATTGAAAATTTTATAAGCTACGTGTCTATTCACAATGTTTTTTGATCACACTTAAAAAGTAAAATAATAAATCTCTTAGAATTTTTTTAACAGTTTTTTCTAGTTTGATTTTGAAACAAATTGGTAAGAGAGATAGCTTTAGAATATAATTTATATCCTCAATTAACTTTTCTTAATAAGATTTTTCTTACAGTTGAATTTATTTATGATAAAATAAATATCAAAAAGATATATTGCTTTCAAACTGAAATTTCCTCTTCCTGCGTATACTTACGTATATAGAAAAAGAACTTCAGAAAAGGGTATAAAGAAAAAAAGAACCAAAACCTGTCCACTGGCCTCGAAGATTTTCCAACCGGGTCGTTACGTCACGGGCTTTAACTTTCCAACCGAAAACCCCACGCGTGAAAGCAAGGCACCAGAAACTAGCGGGTACCCGCTCAGTTCAGAACTTTCGCATCACGATCTAAAAACAGATTGAAGAACGGCCCCATATTGCGGTTTGTGTCTTGCTTCGCTTTCAGAACTTCATCTCGAATGCAAGAATATTCTAACTGTCGCAGTATGTTGCCAATTTGATGTTCCTTAATGTCTCTCAGGAAGTTACCTTTTCCGATGTTCCGAGTTGAGTTCACTGATTGAATAATCGATATCTCGAAGGAGAAGGGGGATTTGTTTGCGGAAGTTGAGTCCAGACGAATTTTATAATTAGGTACAAGTGCGATTTGAGTGATAATTGTAACTAAATTTCGAAAAACTTAAAGAATGCAATCTTTGGTGTGAGAAATATCTCTTGGATTCAAAGAAAGGACATGTCTCCATTTAGGATTACGTGTTTTATTTTTATTGTTCTTTTGAATGCTGGTCAATTTATAAGAGGTAAGAAGTTTCTTTTTTAAAAAATTTAATTTATTTTTAAGCATTTGTTTGTATATATATGCATTACCCTCTTAGAACAGTTTTAGAGTATACCATAAGAGAATGTGATATTCTTTGTTAAATAAATGTTTTTGAAACTTAACTATTAATATCCTACTGGTTACCATAAATGCTAATAAATACAGTTTAAAGTTAGATTAAATTCATATTAGCTAATTGTCTAAATAATTTATGAATTATAATTTTTTATTTTTGTCAATATAAATGTCCGTCAAATGAGCCAGTAAATATAATTCAAATTTTCTTCTTTTCTTCAATGACAATGCCCACATATATATGCATGCAATTCGAAAAATTCAAATATGCAAAATAATAATCAAATTAATATATTCAAGACAAATGTAATTATTCAAATGTTTTTAGAACGGATTTTCTTCATTAAAAATATTTTTAAAGCAAAATTATTTTTAAAATTCTTAAATTTATTATATGTACTAATAAAAATAAAATAAATTAATATAAATTAATAGTATACTATTTCAACTCTTTTTAATCAAACTGTGAGAAACACAATGTTAGTTAAAATATAATTAATTACTTCACTTCAGGTTATTTTAGTTTCGTATCTTATATATATATATATATATATATATATATATATATATATATATATAT
>JAPDSC010106586.1:0-45222 GCA_026290005.1 Latrodectus geometricus
ATAATGACCATGCGTGAGCAATGGCCAATCCACATGCAGTTGAAAAGACATGCTTCGTAGTTAACACATGGATTGGCATTGATGATGACCATCTTATCAGATCATACTTTCTCACTGATCACCTAAAGATCCAAACTGCTTGATATCTTAAAACAGTATTACGGGTCTCATTGGATAAGGAAACTAAGCGTTTTTACTGCTATGTATCCTTCCTATTTTTTGAGACAGCAACACAATAAAACTCCAACTTATTTAAGTCTTCTTTTATGTAATCAATGGAATGGAACATTTGGACATATTGATAAATATTTAGAAATGAAACTTCGCTTAATCTTGATCCTATGGGAAACATTTCTCTCCTTTTAATTATAGCAAAAAGCATAAAATTTTATTTAAGGAATCTATAATGATTTTGTAGTTTTTCAATAAGTTAAATTTATTTTTTAAATATATTTTTGATTTATAACCAACTGAAATGAAAGTTTATAAGGTATATTAATTTATTTAATAGCAAATATACATTAACGATTAAAAATTTTTAATAATATGGGGGCGTCGTGATGTTCATAATAACCAATATGTACATTGGATAACTTATATCCCATTTTCAAACTTAGTTTATTTATAAATAAGAATAAAAATTCCCTAATAATATAGAATTTGAGTGCATTTTAATTTTCCATCATACAATATTTTATATTAAAAGAAATAGCAAATGTTATTATGCATTTTTTTCATTTCAGAAATTGCGAATTTATTTTTTGTTGCGCTCTTCACTTTGGAAATGCTCCTAAAACTATTTAGTCTAGGATTTCAAGGCTATTTTGTATCCCTCTTCAATCGTTTCGACTGTTTCGTCGTTGTAAGTTCCATTCTAGAAACTGTTTTAACGTACTCTGACGTCATGCCACCTTTGGGTGTATCTGTACTCCGATGTGTACGTCTTCTCCGAATTTTTAAAGTTACAAAGTAAGTTTCGTATAACCATATTTATTTCAAAATACCATTGATTATAAGATATTTCCATAAATATTAAATCAAAAACAAATAACTTTGATTTAATATACAGTTCTTTTAGTGTGACTTAAGAAAACTAATTTAACCTTTTCTGCTATTTATATATTCTAGTTGTATAGTACTGAAACTGTTACGGAAAGTTTTTTATTTATATTAACCAAATTTTTAGATTGGTAAGTTTTGGAAAATAATTTTCTTTACACTCTAATAACTATATAGAATTTACAGAAAATATGGTTTGTAACAATATAATATGAGCAAACAGTTATTCCTCATTGGATTTGAATTATGTAATATATTTCACTTTAATATATACTTAAGGAACAAAATATAAATGCTACCATTATTTAACATTAGGCTCGCATACATGTGATGACGCAGAAACAGTAAATAAATTGTCACGGAATAAAATTTCATTTCTGTGGTTATTTAAACATCTTTCTAGTGAAAAGTTGCTGATTTAAATTATTTTGATAAAGAACATTGTGGTGGCTCATAGATTCAGAATGAGGGTCTATGAAACAGCTCATCTTATAAGATATTTGTTGAGAGCAATCGTTTTGAATATTTACCTCAAATAAACTAATTAGTGTGAGATGAATAACAGACGCTATTGTTGGGCATTCATTCACCATTAATTATACATCAAAGGCAAGCCAAAAAATTGGATCGTATGATTAGAAATTCTAACTTGAATTGTATTGTGTTGAACTGTCAACTGAGCAACTCGATGGTATCGATCTTATTTTACCATTATTATTAACGCGATAGTCCCTAAAATTAAATGTCGTTAATGATGTGTAGATGACCAACTACACTGCTTGTTACTGGTTTCTCCGCCCTTCAACCACTAGGCATAATTATTCACAAAGAACTCTTGCGATCAATTACCGAAAAGCAGATTCGAGACACTCTCTTCGAGTCTTTAGACAATTATTGTCTAAGGACTCGTGTGAACACCCTGTGACTAATTGTCCCTAACCCCTGTGAAAATCCCTAACCCCTGTGAACATCGTTAGATCAGTAACCTTTTACGAGAAACACGTACGTAATCATAGAAATAATGCTTCATTTACTCTGCGACACATTTTATATTGCTTTCTCTGTAACACGTGCATTCTTCTTCAAAGTGGGATCAATAGCAAGTGGTTGTGGTGGTTATAATGTTTCGTATTTTTAAAAAACTTCTGAAGAATAAAATTTCTTAGTTGACAATTTCGTTTTTAATCATAAATTAACGTGGCAATCATCGGATACCGATTCACTGAAAAATGTGTTATCGTTCTAAAAGATAACATTTATACGTATTTCGTAAGTACTTACGAAATGCGTACTAAAATCTAATAATTTCAACTAACAACACCAAGCAAATATTGGTTAATTGTTTCCATAATGCAATTTTTTTAAGAATATAGAATTTATATCTATAACATTTCTTTCTATTCTATTTTTTTTTCATCCATTAGCATTAAGCATTCAATATCAATTCAACCTAACAACATTTTTCCATTACGAAATTTCTTCTAAAGTAGCAAAAAAATTCCTATAAAAAAGCATCATTTACACAGCATTACCTTTTATTCCTAGCTAACTGTTGAACGAATAAGAAATATTCCTTTGTACAATGCTAGACTGTCATTTACACGCTTTAAGCATTGCTGTATTTGTAATGTTTCACTAATGTTGCAGCGCCATCTGTTATTAGTTCTCGTAACTTTCCACTTGAAATATAAGTGAAAGACAAAAAATGTATGTCAGCCGAATTTCACGTGTCTATAAAGACAATTTATGTCTATAAATACAATGTCATTATAATCCAAATTACTAACACTTGTTTTTAAGAAATTTAATGTTAGAAACTGTATCTATTTGAGCAAAATAAATTTATATTGCTGTTTATTTATCTTAAATGTGTAATTGCTATTATGACTTTTGCTTTATATTGTTACCATTTCTTTGTGACAACGAGGAGAAGATGATCTAGAAATAAAGAGGTTAAATTTTAACATATACGTCATTCCCTTTCTTTTAGTTAGAATGACTGTACTGCAGCTCGAAGCTGTTACACAGGCTGGAAACATATGCAGTTTCTACATAACAGAATAGAAACATGCCAATTTTTAAAGCTAATAACTCATACTCACTTTCAATGACTCACTGCTCAGCTGAGTCCGATATTTATACCCCTTTCACTAATTATTTTTAGTAATAGTTTTATTGTTAAATAGAACTCTTGGAAGTTTTCAATGGCATTTACATCAAAAGCCTTGGTAATTTATGGTCCTATAGACTTAAAAGTTGAAAAATGTTAATATATGTTTGGCTCCAAAAATCCCGACAATTTGCCAAAAATATCACCAGAAGTCGCCAAAGTGCTTAAAGTCTCTCAGACTTCTTGCTGTTCTGAATTTTCACAGAATAAGTATTGTTGACAGTTAAAATAATTATAGCTCAATAAAACAATAATTTAATGAGAAATATATGTTAATTATACAAATATTTACATCATTTACATTTTTGTAACAATATGTTTCTTCCTACAAACATATCTTGCAACCTCAACATTATTTTAAAACACATTATATATTCTGAAAATTGAAACACACGCACCTTTACTAGAAGACATTTACGTACATTAAGTAGAAAGCAAGTTCATTTTTATTTAATTTATTTACTTATAATTTTATGGCTAAATAGAACTGTAAGTTTAGATTGTTTTTTGTTGAAAATTTATACAAAATTTTTTAACAAATTTTATATTTACTAAGATGAGCATCTGGAAACACAGAAATTAAGTATAGAAAAAAAAGTTTCAGAGAATATTTGCTGTAAGAATTATCAGAGAACTTTATTAAGTATTTCTGTGTACATGTATATGAGAAATCGGTATTCTCTACAAAAATCAAAATCATATAAAGTCACATAAGATTAATCATGAATTTTTTTAAGTTTATACAGAGAACTTTTTGAAATTATTACATCATAATTACGTATTAAAAATCAATATTTAAAACAGATTACTTATCACTCACTTATTATAAAATGCTTTAAGATATATATAGAATAATTCAAAAATTCCCTCAAATAATGTAGAGAAATTTAAGTTTAACATATTCTGATCTTAAAAGCAAGTCATTTCAAAATTACAGTTTAAATGTGAAAAGAATTTGTAATTATTACTTATTGTTTTGCGTATATAAACACTAACCAATAAATACTTGCATAACATTTTCAATAAAATTTTGCTAAAAAATTATTTGCTAATAATCATTTTTGAATTTAAATTAAAAACTTTTAAAACCGTTGTGTAGTATAATAAAGTTTGTGTATATTATATTTATGATTACAACTCAACACTTGTAATAGTTCTAACATTTTATATGTTAAACATTAAAATGATTTGAGCCATTACCATGCGTTTTAAAAAATGATGGTGTTATAAATATATACTTTCTAATAATATGAAACATTGCAGAAATAAAAATTCGTGTTCATTTCAGGTAATTGACTTTCAGCCAGAAAGACGTAATAATGTGTTAATAAACTCACAAATCGAAATATCTTAGTTACTATGGCAATCTCTAAGTCAACAATTAATGACGTCATATGCAAATAAAAGAGAAATGAGGCTATACCCTGATTGATAAAGATAGCTTATTACTTAAACAAAAATGCTCGAAATTTTTCTTTTCAACTTGAAAAAAATGTTATACTTGTCATAATTTATTTGTATCTAAATAAATATTCATAATTATGTTGGATTATTAGAAAAGAATACTCTAGTGATAGTTATATTTACACGGCTAAATTATCCAATATTATTTCAAACTCTTTAAATAAACTATGCGGAAACTATCTAACAAATTAATTGTTGTTAAATACTAATTATTAAAATTTCTTCGTATGACGATATTAAATAATATTGCGAAAAACTAATTAAATATCGTGATAAGTTTATTTGTTAAGATATTTAAATATTTTAATCTGATCATTTTATTATTTATTGGGATTAGGAAATCTAAGTAATATATTATAATTATATTACTTGTTATTTTTAATACTTATAATTCTCCTGGTTCCTAAAAAACGCATACATTTTAATAGAATCAGGAAAACTATATATAAGTATTTTTTCGAATAATTTCAATAAAATTGAATATATTTTCTACTGTAGTTAAATCATCAAGCAAAGATATTTCTGATTTCCTGTGTGGTATATTGTCTAACATAGTTACTTGTATTCAAGTGTACAAGTGGAAATATAAATGTGTAAATGACATGTATTCTTCTTCAGATACTGGGCTTCATTGAGAAACCTCGTTGCTTCCTTAATCAACTCCATGAGATCCATCGCTAGTTTGTTGCTCCTTCTTTTTTTATTCATCGTCATATTTGCTTTATTGGGAATGCAAGTGTTTGGTGGGAAATTCAACAACAATCCGCACGAAGACAAACCCAGAAGTAATTTCGATTCTTTTTGGCAAAGTCTGTTGACAGTATTCCAGGTATGGCCTTATTAATTATAATAAATAGTTACGTTTTAGTTTTGCAAATTTGAGAAAAAAAGGATTGAATAGTTGAGTTCATATTTTATTTCAATAAAGAAAAGGATTAATGTTTTCATTTGCAATTTTAGTTCATATACTATTGCACTATTAAATTTAAAAATTTCTTTTACATTCTCTCATATGCAATCAGATAGTGCAATAATTATAAGTACTAAGTTACTTGATGAACTATTTAAGTTTTTATTTTGTTTTTTAAAATGTCTAAAATAAGGTTTTAAAAAGCATCCTTGTTACTAACCATAGAAAATGAAAACGAAGTAGAACACTTATCTATATTGATATTTCTTTTTTATTATCAGGAATAATATATACTAAGAAAAATGACTGTCATATATCCATCGCCTGATTCGCGTTAGACCTGGTTGTTTAACTTAACTTTTAATTTAGAATTAAATATATTTATTTAGTAAAGGAATCCTTTAATTTTAAATTAATATATCATTATAATAATTTCATTAAATTCTTACTATATTTCTTTGAAAAATTTTTATGAACCCTTTCATACATAATGTATCTTAAGAAAATGAATTTTTGAAAACTTAATAAGTTCATGCATTGCTTCCCAAATATATTTAAATGGTAGCACAGAATTAGTTTAAATGTTGTTAACAAAACTTTAAATCAATATGAAATTTTTCACATATCTTATTCGCTTTTTTTAATTTGATACGAATTCTATAGTTCATTTACGTGTGATCTTCATATTGCTTTGAATTTTAAAATTTGGAATAACATGATTTATAATAGTATTAAACTAATATAGAATTTTTTAGGGAGAGACTAAGTTTAGAAATTTTTACGAAAAATATGCTTATCTAACATTTATTAGTGAGTAAATATTCCTATTTGGGTGTAAAAGTATTTTTTTAAATAAACCATTCTTTTTAAAAGAAGGCTTTGAATACAAATCCAGTATTCAATGATAATCCCCATTTATTGGCAGGGACAGTGTATCTCTGTTTCTTTGGTCAAGAATACTTCGAATATTATTTTTTTCAATTAATTATAGTTAAAAATTATGATTTGATTAATTTTGGGTCCTCGTCTTTGCATAAGTTGGAGCTATAATGTAAATTAAATTTTAAATTATCTTCAACAGATTTTATATAAATAAGAAACTGTGATATGATATCATACATGCATTTAAATCAATTTTAAAAGCAAAAATTATTTATTGAAAAAATATATATACTAATGTCTTATTTAGATTTCAAAAAGTGTTTAATGTAACATTTTGTTATATTAAATAGCTCTAAAATCAAGAATTAAAAATTAAATAACTGATTTCAGTAAATTACATTTAATAAATAAAGATTTAAGAAATAAATTCAAATATATTATTCTGAATTTACAAATATTATTTCTCAAAGAAAATAATAATTCATTATATTTTAATTATTTTAAATCATTTTTGTGTTGATTTAGTAACTATGATTGATAAAAATTGCCGACATCCATTTGTTTTTTAGATACTTACAGGAGAAGACTGGAATGAAGTAATGTACCACGGTATAAATGCTTACGGTGGAGTTGGATCACCTGGAGTTCTAGCTTGCATTTATTTCATCATATTATTCATTTGTGGAAATTGTATCCTTAATTACGAACATATTAATTTAAGAAGAACTAATACATAATTATAACAATTATATCATTTTAGGTACTTATGTATTAATCCGTCAATTTTTTTCACCATAAAAATTTCTCGTGAATTTTGCAAGTTTTATTTTCTTTCTTTATTTTTTTTTCAAAAAAAATGAATAACAGTTGACTAACATCTTCATTTTAACAAATAGATGAAAACTATATTTTCCATTGCTATGGAACTAAATCATATCATTAAACGCCATACATTTTTTGGCAGATATGGTTGACGGGGTAATACGTTAATACCCATTTTTATTATGCATTTTCCTTTATATCAATCCAAAAGTTATTTTGCTACCTAGAGTATTTGTTATTTATTTAAAATCAATTCAATTAGGTAAAACGTCTTAATTTTGCTACGTATTTCTATAGCTTGATAAGACACCTTCTGACTGATCAATTTGTGTGCTAAAATCGCTCCAAAAATTTTGTATTTTTTTGTTGCATATTTTAAATCTATATATATTTGAGATTTGAAGTACGTATTTTTTTCTATAATAGATTTTTATGTGATCATTGAGATTATCATAAGAAAATAAACTGTCAAAAAAACCAATTTCAGATGTTACCATAAAATATTTTAATAAATTTCCTATGAATTACTTTAAATTTTTGCTTATTACGTATGTAAAAAGTAAACTGTAAAAAATTTAATTAAATATAATGCATTGAAAGAAAATATTACTCTCTTGAAAAAAATCTAAATCACTACCAAAATTAAAATTATTTACTCAGAATCTAATAAAACATCTGGAATGTATATGAAAACTTGAAGAAATGCAGAAACTTTTCTAGCAACCATTTCTCATTAGAAAAAAGCAACATGCATTTGTAGATAGATCGGGAAGTACCAAGTACTTGAAATGCAACATTTAGGGGACAACTAACTTCATCTGTTAGTCAAAACCTAAATTAATCGGTTAATATATATATATATATATATATATTTAATTTGTTAAACGATGAAAAGGCAGGACGTCAATAAAAGAAAAAAAACTTGTGGCCACGAAATTCGCGGGATGAGAGAATTTTGTTACCCACGAGTTCCCCTTGGAAATCGTAGTATGAGAAGCCAGAGGGTTAAAAGAATACATTTATTTCAAAAATATTGTTTTTATAAATTATTTAACTTAACTATTGAAGATATTTTATTGAATGTATTTTTAGCTATCGCTGTTGATAATTTAGCCGATGCAGAGAGCCTTACTGCAATAGAGAAGGTAAAAAATGGTTTATTTTACTATTAAATTATAAATGAACTGTTCTATATCATACAAACAAAATTTTGACATAATACAAATTGATAACTTGATATTTAAAATATTAGATGTCTATTTTCAAGTAATCATAAGTTAGACATTTGAATAAATATCAGTTGACTAGAAAAATGTTCGTTGGTAAATTTCATCAAGGGCATTTAAAAATAATATTACGATATTTTACCTGTTTGTAAATTTGATTACACACATCAATACTATTTACAATATTTTATGATAAATGAAATCTTTCACTCAGGAGGAAGAAGAAAATGAGAAAGAACAAGGCAGTATAATTTATTCAAAAGATCATGATGATTTTGATGGATTGGAAGATGATAGCAGACATACCAGCAAGAGAAAGAAAAAGAAGCGTCATAGCATTTCATCCTCCAGCTGTTCAGTTGAAAAACCAGCGAAGACGGAAACGCCGCAGATGAACCACAATATGTTTATCCGCATGTATGTCATAAATGAGTTTAATAATTAATTTTGTGAGCATTATTAATAATTTTTGAAATTTTAATAAAAATATGTTGTTAAAGTATATTTATTAAAATAAATAAGTATAAACGTATAATAAGTATAAATGTAAAAAATAAATTTTTTATAATAATTAATAAATAAGTATAAACGTAAAAAGTGAATTTTTAAGCATGCAGCAAGTGAATGAATTTCAAAAATATTTTTGAATTATATCATGGTATTTTTCTCAAAATGTGGTTCCACTTAATATTAATAAATTTTATTCTTAGAAGAGAGGGGGATTCTGAAAAGCTGTTATTTTTAAGGAATTAATTATAATTATTAATAATTTTAAAGAGCTATTAATTTAATAATTAGTTAAATTAATTATTAGTTCAGTTTTAAAAATGTGTATAATTTGGATAATAAATATTGTATAATTTTAACTAGTTTATGAACTAGCCCAGATAAACACTACACTTAAAATAAGTTATGAATTCCAACAAAAATTAGTAATATAAAAATTTTTTGTATTTTAATTTCAAATCATTGAAAATGTTACTATTAAATAACAATTTTTGGTACATAAATAAGGTTTATTGAATTCACATTTTAGTTTTAAAATTTTTTTCATTATAAAACATGGAAACTTATATTTATCTTGTTTTTTTAGTTTCAATTAAATATTTATACAATTTTAAATTAGTTTTGAATAATATGATAATATTGCGAATGATTGCGCATGTATAATGATTTATTCTAATTTCATAAGGGATATTTAAAATATATACTCTATGGAAACTTTGTAAAAATGAACTTCATTGCCAATACTATCAAAGAACTTTCACAAGAAAAAAAAAGAAAGCAATTCAATTTTTGGAATATGAGACGAAATGTCTTATGGTAGGCAACGAACTGTAGTTATCATTTCTTAATTACTGATAACTCAGGATTGTGGGATACAGTCAAGCAACGATCGTTCTTTCAAGATTCTTAGAAGACGGTTTTTCAACAGAACAATGACGGAATCCATTTTACTATTTAACTACATATATTGCAGTTTTGCACTTTTGTGTGAGGTTTTAAATTTTTCCATAGCTTGCTGCATCTGATGCAGTTTTTTTTTCTATTGAGCACATTTTTAACATCGTTACTCTCACATTGTAAACACTATGGCGAATGCTTATCTTGATTTTGACGTGGTGAAAAAGCAACTTTAAAATAAAGATAAAAAAACTAATGGTAAAATAAAAGCCCTCGAATTTGTTTTTAATAGTCTTATTCCATAAAGAATAAATTTAAGTGATTCGTATGTTTTATTTTTTTGTCATTGATTATTAGGGAAGAAATAACACATCTAAATGTCGTACAAAATGTAAATGCAACGCCAAGATTGAAAGAATAATTTTTTAATCTTGGCGTTGAATTTACATTTTGAGCAATGCATTAAATAACTAATTATGCATAATAATAAAAATAAATATTCACTGTAAGTTAGCTAACATTTTTATCTTGCATATGTCATTGCAACAGTTATAAATACTATTTTACTATATATACTTTTTGCCACTATATGTATAACACACACAGATATATATAAAATAATAATAAATTATAGTATCAAGTATATTTTCATTTCTGCTTCATAACTTTTAAATGAAAACAACTTAAAGGAAATATATTTCGCCTTATTTTTTTCCTTAATAAATTCACATGAAATGAATGATTATGATTACATTTACATTGTCATTAAATTTTGTGAATTTACTATTGTGATTTTTGCTGCGCTTTAGTCACTATTAATTGCTTTATAATCAGTTCGTTTTTCATTACATTACATTCAATAGTATACAAGCTGTGAGTTAGATTTATCAATAGTTCTGTTTCTAGAACAATTACTTCACTGAATATTTTACTAACATTAATGATGTATAAAATATTTTCATAAGAAAAATTAGATTTTGCAACAGCTTAAATTTCTGAAATTTAAACTGTTTTTGTAGATTTCCCAGAGATTTCAGATATTACAATAGTTACAATATAACTAAAGGCCTTGCTGGTTTAGTAATTACATTTAAAGGCACGAATTTTTCAATAGTTAAGTTTAATTGCCAATAAATTTTATAAAGGTTATTGATTGAATTGTTTCCTTTTTGTTATTCGGGAAATGAAATATTTTTGTTGTTTCTTAAATCATTCAAACAGGAACTTATAATTTGATACATTATGCTGCTTTATTTATTGACAAAACTCTTATTATTAAGATACTTGCAGAGTCACATTTATCTCGTTTTCATACCATATTCTTTAGTTCACCAATCTTAAAAATGTTGTCCATTTGGTAATTTTTGTTTTTATTTTTTTCATTTCGTGCATTTTAATCTGTTATTTTTTTCCCACTTAATGAACACCCAGTGAATGAATCCTTAAAAGTTTTAAGTTATTTTTAGTTAATGGAAAAGAGTTAAAATAAGAACTGTAAAATTTCAAGCAACAATTGATTTCCTTTAACTTCTTGTAGTTGCGTCAATGAAACATTAAACTTGTCATTTCTATTTTTTTCTAATATCTATAAAATTTTTTATTTATTTATTTTTTTATAAATATATTTCATTTTTTTAAATATTTACTTTTCACGGTTTCTTGCAACTATATAAAGAAGTTCATTTAAATTAATTATTATCATTTATTATTAAAAAGATTTTAATATCACATTGGTTATTCATATAGTATTTTTTGTTAATAATTGTGTGTGAAATATGGATTTATTATTATCGAAAGATTTAACTAATAATGTAAGATACGATATTCTTTTATGAAAGCCCCATGCTACCTATAAAGTGATATAGTGTGTTACTTCAGACAAGTTTGCTTCTTTGCTGTAATAATGTTCAACTGTCATTTTATTATATTACATTTAAAAGTAATTTTTATTCTTTTCAGGCAACGGGAAAAAGCTGATAATTTGGTAAGTTATATGCATTAAACAAATTTCGTAATTGCTAAAATATATTTAAAGAGTAAAATATTTCACTAAAATTGTGCTAAAGCTATAAGGCAATTATCTGTAAAAACAATAGACATATTACTTAAAAGTATGAAGTGTTAAAATTGATTTTTCTAAAAATGTGATACAATAAATGATTCTATAAATTTTCTAAACTGCTTTTTAGATATATATGTTACCGTGAAAGTCCGAAATCTGGAGAATGTCGACATTCGCTGGTGAATGTCAACATTCACGTAGTCGCTTGGTGTATGTCCGAAATATTGGCTAGATATCCTCATTTCTCACTTACACCGGCAAATGTCGACATCCACAATGCACTAATGGTGAATTTTGAATATGCGTTTCATCTCTCCATATCCGGAGAGGAGAAATGCAGATTTGCATTTTCTTATCTCAATATTTCAGGCGTGAAAAACGTCACATGTGTGACGTAACTTATCGCCTCTCTTAGAAAGGAGGAGTGACCAATCACGGTGAGTAGAGGAAGTGTAGAGGATTTTTAACCCGCGGGACAAACCTGACAACAAACAAATTAAAAACAAATTAAATGCTGTGGTGGAAAGGGAAGCCCGGGAATGGACTTCTGTTATCTCCTTTTCGAGCTCTTTAATCATCTTTTCAAATTCCACCAAAGCTTGTCTGTGATTGTCGACATATACCGGCGATGGTCCGAAAGTGCAAGAAATGTAATCAATTGTACGGTCTTTCACCAACGTTTTTGGTATGTGTTGACATTCACCGGTGAATGTCGACATTCTCTGATTTCGGTCTTTCACGGTAACATATATTTGAAATATTACAATGAAATCAAGAAAATTTATATAAGCAGAAATGCTTATCATATTACTTTAATCATTAGTTTAAAGCAAAGTCAATCTTACATTAACATATTAATTATTATTTTATTTTTGAAAGAAAATACAACTATTAATAAAAGTGTATGAAAATAATTACGCATAAGTAATAAGAAAGTAATCTATACTTATTAGATGAATGTTTATAAGTATCTTATGTTATAAAGTGGATTCAACAAATTTGTAATTAAAAAGTGACAAATATTTAAGATCCTATATGTGTGATAGATGAAAAGTAAATTTTACTTTAAAAATTCTCATTAGGTTTGCTTTCTTATAAATTGAATATTTTTTAATTTCAAATTGTTTTGCATTCGTTTAATTTTCCTGTTGATTAAATAATTATGAAATTTTACAAATATTCAGTTCTATATAATATTCGGAAATTGCCTAATATTAAAATACTTTATTTACAATAGTAAAGCTGCTAATATCGTTGATAATAAAAAATAATAAAATGTTATTTAATTTAGTTATAAATTAATGAGAAAGTTCACAAAGCAGTTAAATAGAAAATTTACAAAACATAAATAGAATTTATCAGCATTGTAAAATATTAATTTTAATAAGTTTAAAATTTCAAATTATCTAAATAAGAATAATATATTAAGAAGAAAAATATTTAAATTGAAGATTAGTTATGGTAAAATTCATCTATATTGTTGATAAAAGTTATTATATTTCAACTAGGTGACAAAACTATAATATTATCATCAAAGTGACAAAACTATAATAAGTAGCAAAAGTATAATAAATCTAGGTAAATAATTTCCTAAATAGTTTAATAAAAAGTATTATAGATACTAAAACCTTTATTTTGAGTAAAAAAGTGCGTATAATATGTCAAAATATTTTACTTCTTAGATGATGGAAAATATTATGCAATTAAAAAAAATAATGCAAATTTTCCAGAGAAATTAAACTTTTTTGTATTTATATAATCATCTAAATGTGTGTCAAATATATGATTTTATCCTATTTAGATAAAGGTGAATCAAGACACTGCTTATGAAAAGATGGATGGTGAAGCAGAGAATGAAGTGTCAACGGGTAAGAAATAATACAGTTGAAATTAATTTCCTTCAATAGTTTTTGTAATAGATAAAATGTGTAGTAAATTAGATTATTAAATAACAAAATAAGTAAAAATTGGGAAAGAGGATAAAAGATTAAGAAACTTTTGTAAACAAATCATGTACGATTACGACAAAAGCATCGTGGTTAATATAGATTTATGACTTTTATATTCTTTTACTGATTTAATGTAAAATAAAGATTAGAAAGCATTGTCCTTAAGTTGAAAAAATATGTGAAATTACATGGTCCAAAAATATATTTCAAACTATTATAGTAAAATGGTGGTTATTTCAAATTAATGGGCAAAGTTATTTAAATACAACTCTTAAACAAGGTTATTTCAATTTAAAAAAAAAATATTTTATTAAATGAGCAATAGAATCCATGCACTAAAAAATCACAAGTGAATTGAAAATTATTGAGTAATCACATATTTGAGAACAGTGATCCCGAACGAAACCCACATATTTATTAGATATTATATTGTACCATTTATTTTTGCCAAACATGTGTAAGGTAACTCTCAGAATGTAATGAGGACAGTAGGTCTAAACATAATGATAATCAAAAGCCTCCTCAATGTTGTAAAAATATTTAAATAAAGTGCTTGTAGAGTTCATAGTTCTATATGCAACTTATCTAGATACTCAGAAAATGAGATTTAAAAAATAAAAGAGCATTTTGTTATTTTGATGGACAATAAAAATTTTAGGAAAACGTTTTTCATAAAGACATAAATATGCTAGCTCAAAACTTTCTCACAATATCATCCAGTGGCACATTCTTGCTTTTTAACGATAGGCCAGACATAATATGAGATGAATAAATGAATCACGAAATATTTCCAATACTTCATTCGTCATATTAATAGTTCATTAATTTTAGCTTCTCTAGATATATCAACTCGTTAGGAAAAAAGTGCCTCTCTTTTAAGTAAAACTTGCATATGATGTTATCTGTGAATTATTTTTGTGCTGATCGAAGTTGTTTCTTTGTCAATATTTCATTCAGTCACTCTATAATTTTTATTGCTGTCCTTTTCTTATTTTTTTACTCCTGTACTCATGAAGCATTGTTGCGTCTCACAATCGACATATATTTCTAGCCTCACTTGATTTTAAAAATTATCATTCTCTGACTTTTTTTGTTTATTTATCAATCTTAAATATTGTTCCACAATTAGGCATCAAACATTTGCACTACATATGTATGTATGTATGTTACAGATAACAGACATTTCATTATACTCCATTTTGAATTTTTTATGATCAACATAATTCCTTTAGACATGCATCAAAATATAGCTTGCTTATAATTAATTCTTCTTACATGTAACAACTCTATAGGTTGTATGTTGGGATACAATTAGCTAAAATTCAGTATTTCACATTAGAAATTCAGATTACGTTTGAATTATTTTTCAACACTTTATTCATTTCCTGTACATACAATAACATATACAAACAAAATGCGAATTAGTTTGAGGAAAAATAAATCCATTATTTTTTCTATAAATTTCTGTTTTGATCAAAAATTCATAAAATAATAAGCTAACAGTTTGAGATTTATCCTTAAGAAAAACGATGCTTCCGAGTAAAAAATTCTTTTTCAATGTTTTACTTGGTTCATTCAGTTGTGAATTACAAGGTATTAAAAATGGAAGGCAACAAAAAAAATTCGAAACATTTTACAGTTTTTCTTTGATAAAGGCGAAAATACCAGCCTGTTAGCTGAAACTGTGCATGGTGTTCATTGCCCTGATATTGTAACAGCCAATTATGTAAAATTTTGATTTCTTTGATTCCGTTCAGGTATTTTTGATATTAATGTTGAACCTTACACAAGTACGTTGTCAAAAATGTCGATAAAATCTTATAAATAAGTTGGCCAAAATGTTATCAATCGTAGCATCACTAGAAACTAAAAATCAATCCTAAAACAGTTTAAAAACTTTTGCACAAAGTGAATCTAAAACATGTTAAATATAGCCCTGAAGTTTAAGTAAAAATTATGGATTTTTCCCCAACCTAAATAGAATAATTTTCTAAAAAAGCGGATATATGAATTTGTAAGGATCGAATAGTTTTATTAGCATCACATATAAAATGAGTTTATGTTTCCTACTGTGTATATAAATTTATTCAAATATCTTTGTTGATTTGTTCTAATTTAATAATTTTATTGATTATTAGCGATAGTTGTGCAGTTCATTTCAGTGGATAATCAGGAATGCATTGCATGTATATATTTAAATATAAAAAATGTATATAAAAAATATTATTTACACTAAATACATTCTATATACTAAATATATGTAAAGATGTCTTGTTTGAAAGAAAGATCATTCTTGTTTTATTAATGAATTTAATTCATATTTAGTGGAATTCAATGCTGAAGATGATGAAGCGGATGAGGATGATGAGGAAGATGACGATGAAGATGATACATCTGTTTCAACTGCACGACCCAGGCGTCTTTCAGATATTCATATGGACACAAAAATAAAGCCTATACCTGCTTACACATCATTTTTTATTTTTTCACACAACAACAGGTTTCGCAGGCTATGTCACTTCATCGTTAATCACAATTATTTTGCAAATATCATCCTTGGTTTTATTCTAATTAGTAGTGCTATGCTAGCTGCAGAAGATCCTTTAAATGTCAACTCTGACAGAAACAAAGTAAGTTACAACTAATTATTGAAAATATCTCCACTGAAGTCCTTTACAAAATAGCGCATCTAATATATAGTAAGCACTTAATATAAAAAACATAATGTAACAAATCACAATGCATTGTTATAATGTATGAATTCATGCTCAAACGTGTTATCTAATTATAAATGAAAGACTGGAATTTTTCGATTTGTGACATCGTAAGACGATTATGCTGTGCTTTGGCGTATGACATATGATTCTTTTTCCCACAAGAAATAAATCTTTCTTTCTATTGTTTTTCGGTGTCTTATAACTGATATAATTATAAGTGGTAGTCTTGAAATATTTGCTTTTAAAGTTAAGTATTTTTAATAAGTAAGGTGATAAGAGTTGAGGATGTTTTATCCAAATGCAACCAGTAAATTGGTCTAACTTAGCTCAAATTTATCACTTTATTTTACAATCTATGTACACTTGTTTCTTGTTTAAACTCAGTAATAGATATATCTTTATTTATTGCATAAAGATTTACATTGAATATTTATAAATTTACAAAAATCTGACAGTTGAATTTGTATAAATTTATTAACGAAGATCAAATCACTTTCATAGAAAATGCTGATATTATAAAATTTCGTATTGTCAGCAGAAAATTTTATACATTATTTTCTCCTTTCCTTCCAAAAAGTACGAAGCCATAGCATAAGCATGCTTTAAAAATATTGAAATTCTTATAATTAATTTAAAATAACCTCCGGATATTTTTCAAGGATCGCATATCTATTTTGATTAATTTATTTACATTAATTTTAATTAGTTGAAGTAACTGAATCTCAGTTTTTACTGGTAATTGGGTTTCATTTATGATGTAAGCACTTTAGACAATATATATATATATCCTAAATATTATCAGATTTTATTAATTGTTGCTTTTTTGGTATACATACCTATTTTGTAATTGGTATTTTCTTTTTATGTACAAATACAATGTTTACTTTTATTGACATAAAATATTTTCTTTTATGTTCAATATTATTTTAGAAAAATATCTAATTATATGTTTTTAAAATTATTCTATTTTAATATATTTTTCGTAAAGGAATTATTGAATAAGTACATTTTAAAGCCAAACGAATTTGGCATATTTTTAGATTTTTCATACTGATACTAAACATATAAATTATATAAATTGATCAAAACATTTTCCAAATTAATATGTATATATTTTTTTTTTAGATTTTAAACTACTTCGACTACTTTTTTACAACAGTATTCACTGTAGAGATAACTTTAAAGGTAAGAGTATTTCCTTTATTAACTTTAACACAAATGTAGCTCAAAAAAATTCTCTAGACCATAACAGATCTTTTAAAACTTTGTTTTCATATTAACACAGGCTATTGCATATGGTCTGATATTGCATAAAGGATCTTTCTGTAGAAGTTACTTTAACCTGCTTGATGTGCTTGTTGTGTCTGTCTCGCTCATTTCATTTGCATTTGGGTGAGATTTTCCTCTCTTTAAAGCAAAAATGTTCTTTACATTGTTATTGATTGTAACAAATTAATAAAATAAACTAATTTCTATTTTCATGTTGTATAGAAACGAAACTTTCTCAGTTGTTAAAATTTTACGCGTACTCAGAGTGCTTCGACCTCTCCGAGCCATAAACCGTGCCAAAGGATTAAAGGTATTTCAAAGTTTTTTATGCTTTAAAATAATTAGATTCATTTTAATATAATCAAATTTTGCTTTTTAAAGTACTGTTAAACTACTTTTAAGACAAATAGTGAATTATTTCAAATAAGTATATATAAATAATGATTTATTTTAAAAGTGCAACAATATATTAGCTCTGTGAATCAAAATCATTAATAGCATATTTTATTTTTTCTGACCGTATTTTGATTTTAACAATTTCTGCCTAATACATATTTAACTCCCGCCAAATTTAAGAAACTTTTTTTCTACAAAAAGAAAAATTAATTGAACGTCAAGTATAAATAGGATTATTTCATTTAAATAGTTTAATGATATTCATTTAAATAAATCGAGAGAAGCAAATAACTTAAAAGTCTTTATGTGATATATTGATCAGATTTTGTAAAATTTTAATATTTTAAACTTTATATTAGTGACAAAAATTAAACTTTTTTAAGCAATTCTTGCTAAAAGCAATTTGGTAAAAAGTTTATTATCCAATTTCACTGTGCTGAATGCATACATCTTAAGGTATATAAATAAAATATTCTTTATCTCTTTTATTTCTTTGGACTTTCAATCTTAGTAATTATTTTCTTTCTGCTTAATTCTTTTGTAATCTTAATATAAATTTTCTTACTGATGAACTGCATTTCTTGTTAAAATGTTTTCAATCGTGTTGCGAAATATTTGTTGTAGCAAACGTAAATTATTTTATTCAATTCTTCACAAAATAAAAATATTTTTTCAAAGATAGAAATATACATAAATTAAGTTAATCTAAATAGCGTAGTAGTAGTAACTCAATATTAGCTAACAATTTGAAAATACTGATCTGCGTTTTTAGTGTAGCACTCTGAACAAGATAAAAGTTTTGACTCAAAGCTTTGCAAAGTCTGAAAATTCTCAAAATAAATTTTATAAAATTAAAAAAAAGTCTAAAATAGGAAAAAAATTAAATTTGTAAATATCTTATATTTAATTTTTAATAAAAAATTCAAAGTAGTAACTGCTTCTATTCATGTAATCTTTTTTCGCTGAATTTGTTTTCTGATATCAAATGCGTAATTTTAAATCTGTGTAAAATGCGATGTAGGTCATCAGAATTTATGTAGATGTTTCATCTAATTATTATGTTTCTTATCCTAAGTGATGTAGAACAATAGCTTAGAAAGCGAATTATGTAGATTTCTTACTATCCTGTTATTGGTAATGACTCGGTGAGAGCAAGAAAACAGTGACATCCTGTGTTTTGTTTGCATTTAGCAAGTAATCCAGTGCATCTTTGTAGCGGTTAAAACAATAGGCAACATCTTGTTGGTGACATTTCTGCTAAACTTCATGTTTGCTGTCATTGGAGTGCAATTATTAAAGGTAGGAATGTCTATCGCATATGAAGCTCAGAGATTTTGCTCACACATTCCCTTTCCCTTTACTAATCACTTATACATCGGGTGATTTGCCAGGCTATACGTGAAAAAACCCTTTTACATTCTGATGCATTTCATTGATGTAAATATCATAAAGGAAGTGAACCATTGGATATCTCATATACTGAATAAAAACCATGCAATACAAAATATCTGCATTAAATTTTATCGATAATTTTTTTTAAATGTAATAAATATAATGCTCCTCATTTAAAGATAAATAGAAAACATATGAAAGTATTTATGCAAGTTAAATAAGATATACTTATTTATTTTGTTGTGAACTTGTGAATGATCTATATATGTATCTACTTTTTTGTATCTATGTAAATATGTTCCTTTAAACGTAAACACACCAATATCTAAGGTAGTTTGTTACTACGTAATACCCAACTGTAACAATGTATAATTAAGTAATTACAATAAAATGTTTATAAAGTTTATAATGATAATAATGTTAACAAATTTATTAATGGTAATATCATGAAAAAAATGATGAATTTCAAAAAGAAAGAAACAAATAAATAAAAATGTAATTTAGGCCGAATGAGCTGTTCTAAAACATGAAATGCAAATAGATTATACATATTTCATAAATAAAATTTATTTACGTAAAAACATCAATTTTATAAGAAATACATAAATATAGTATTTTAAATTATGTATACATAAAAAATTTATTGTACCGTTAGAAATATTTTTATGAAATTATTAAAGTTGAATTACCATTTTGTCTGATTTCTCTTTGAATAGTTACATAAAATTTAATTAATATAGCCTGCAATATTTCATCAGTTTAATTCTACTTTAAGAAACTAATGAGGATGGATAAAATTCGATTGAATTCCTGATTATAATTTATAAGGGAATTAAGTGCTGCAAATATTTATAATTTAATTACGTAGTGCAAATTAAATTTATTGAAGTTTTGAAAATTGTGTTAAGTAGAAACACATTTTAGCAGGAATGATTTAATACATCGATTAAAATATGCATTGCGTTTGAAAATTGTTGCTTTTACGCATAATTTATTTAAAAATTGAAAACAAAATAGCCCTTTCAACAAATTAATTTTTTGTTGAATATACGAGTATGAATGATTTTTTTTCACCATAGGAAGCTTGTTCCTCAATATATACAATAGGTAATTGCAAAGTTTTTCATAATTGAAAAAAAGAAGTTTTTCAATTTTTTAAATTAGTCGTATCAATAATTACTCCTAAGACTTCATTTTCACAATTTTTAAATACATGGTAAAGATTAGTTATACATTATTTAGAGATTTAAGTCCTCTTTATTTCTTTTCAAAATTTGTTTTTAAATAAGAATTTCAATTAATTTTCTCTAAGATTTCTAGTAATTTTGTTAAGCAAATCTCACTAAAATTGAAATACATTATCATTTTGTTAGGACACTTAAAAATATCTTTCATCAAAAATTTTCATTCAATCATATTAACAGAACTTTATTGTAATATCACATTAGTAATTCAACTGAAGCATTGCTTTTTAATGTAAAATATGCTGAATAAAATAGTACTGTTAGATTTGTACGTCTTACGCATGGTGTACATGTGAGAAAGTTTCTCAATTCCACTTTTTCAAACATAGTAAAAAATCTAAATATGGTAAGCATATTCCTCTAATTTAAATTAAAAAGATTTACCTTTTTAAATAAATCTTTTTAATTTAAAATCGAGGAATTCTCTAATTTAATATAATTAATAATCAATTATAAACAAAGATTTTTGTATCTAAAAGTTAGTAATTTTTTGTATTATGTCCCATTAAATTTCTTAAAATATTTAAATTTGGTGGATCAAAATTGAAATTTAGAAAGTATCATGACAAAAAAAAAAATACAACTCTTTCTCATATGCTTCAACAAATCATAAAAAGTAAATTTCAATATGTGAAAAAACTTATTATTATTATTTCAAAATTTTAATCTTCAGCAATCACTATAAACTTGAATAATAATTTATAAATGAAGCCTAAAGATTTATATTATTATTATTTGTATTTTATGTTTTTAAATTTAATAGACTAGAATTGTATTTTTGATTTTACATCTAAAAATAGGTAAAATGCCATTTTTAAGAATAAAATATTCATATTATATCAATTGTGTATTTAATATATAATATATCAGTGATGGAAAAAAACTAGCGGCTTTTAATATAATTTCAGATTTTATTATTTTGATATTTTAAACCATGATTTGTTTGAAATTTTAATGTGTACTCATTTACTCCATTATGTCAAATGTTTGAATCTATTCAAGTTGCAAATGATTTATTTTTAATCACAAACTCAAATGTTAATTTCACCTATTTATATTTGACTTTTAGAAGTTTCTTTTGAAATCCTCATGAATTGTGTTGAAATAATGCAAATTATTTTAAATTCTTCTTAATTAAGACCACATTCGAGAATTTTTTTTCAACATGCAGAACCTCTTAATAATCTCGTCGAAACAATCACTTACATATTTTAAAGCCTGGCAAACCTGCCGATCACTGACATTTACCACCTTTATTTTGCCCTCTAGTACGTAGTCAAGTGTGTGATAGTAGCAGTCAAAACTATAGGAAACATCATGTTGGTCACCTACTTGCTACAATTCATGTTTGCTGTGATCGGAGTGCAACTGTTCAAGGTAAAGAAACTCAGCAAAGAAGGATGCGCCTTCTTTGTGATTCAGTGTCGAGTCATGTGTCTGCTTTTGTGGCATTATGCGCAGCTCGTATGTAAAACAATCTGTGTGCCATCAAAAACTTAAACTACAAAATTATGAAGAAGATTAAGTAACCTCCATTAACCTCCTTCTTAACATAATTAATTAAACATGAGCGGTTTTTTTTATTGATACTAATGTCATAAATTTTCTATAAAATATATAACAAATATTTCCTTGTTTAAAAAAAATTGCCTTACGGAAATATTTAAAATTTTGGACAATAAATTTAAAACTCTTACTATAAAAAATAACTGAACATGCTTTAAATATTAAAAAATATCATGAGTTTCTTTGAAATTGCTGCAAATTTAAGGGTTGATAGTTAACGTCAGAAGAGAAAAGCTGGGTCAAAAATTTTGGAATTGCACTCAACACTATAAAATGTTTACACTGTTATTTTTTTTTCTTACTATGTAATTATTTAAATGTTAATTTAAATAATTATGTGTAACAGTTTATTTTAAAATTTGAAAATTAATTACTTTATAGGATGTTGCAAAAATACAATATTAGAAGCAACCGAAATCTTTCCATATTTTGTATATGGAAAATGAGTTGGAATGAAATTTTTTAACGTTATTTATAGCATTTGAAGGTTTTTATTCTTTACTATTTAATGAGCCTTCTAATTAAAAATTCGACTAATAGTTTTAATAAATATAGAAATTTTAATTGTTTTAAAATTAATAGTTAAAATAGAGATGCAGATTTTAAATAATTTTCCATTTTAAATCATATGTAATCATTACAATTATTTTGAAAAAAATAAAATAAACGTTTTAAGGTAACATTGATTTGGATCGACGCATATTTTATATGTAAATTGATTTTCTATTTTGATATTACATAGGCATATTTATCAAATCTAAATACTTTTATCAGTATCATAAAATAAAATTTGTGTCTTGAAGGTTGCTTTTATCATTTAAAAATCATGCACATGAGAAACAGAGTATAAAAATTTAGAAAAAAGTAAATTTTAAACGCTAAAAGAATAAATATATAGTCTTTTAGTAGTTTAACAACTTTTAAGTTCTGAAAAATAAGAATACACGCTTCAAAATTTGAAATTTTGTTAATATTTCAACCGCATTAAAAGCTTGAAATAATATCAAGAAAAGCATCAAAAGAATTCAATATTTTTGAAGTTGGTTAATGGAGTGACAATTTTTTCATTACTATTTATAGGAGAAAAAATAAATTACACGAGAAGGGTATCTACCCAATAAAATGTGAAGTCATTTTGGCTGCTAGTTTGCACGTAGCACATAGATGATTTGTAATAATTATTATTTAAATGCTTGAAATATTTAACTAATTAACCAAAGTAATTTATGTAATATTTGAAACATTCGCGTCTAAGAAATCCTATTTTGTTGTAGACTAAAATAACATCACTAATTTGTGTGAAATAAAATAACATCTCTTAATTATTAAAATAAATATCAATGAATTGATTTCTTTATTTCAGATATATCATAGATATATATAATAGTCTAGTTATCAGAATAAAATTTGAATAGCATATGACAAATATTATTATTATTATTATATTATTTATTAATTAACAGACAATTGATTCATTTTTCTGAAAAGTTATCCTTTAATAATGAACTATTAATAGATTAATGTACATTTGTCTAATATCTAGGAAATTTAATTTGGTGTATAGAAATAGTTATTTTAGTAAAAACATTTTCTAAAATATTTACATAAATATACAATCAATGTAAAGAAATATTATATTAGTTAAATGAGATAAATAACCATCATTTGAAATTTAAAAGAAATATTAAAATATTAAAGAGAAATTATCAGGAAAGATAATTTAATTAGATTAGTTGTTTATATTATCTGTGAACTAAATATTTCAAGCTGTAATATATGCACTGCACTTTTAATTGTTTTATGTATGAACTTAGTAAACCCCTGTCTTCCCCCTTCCAAAGCATCTTTCTTCCTTCCACATATTTCTTCTCTAGCACTAAAAGCACTTTTTCATTCTAAAGTTTTATATTTAGTTCGATTAGTTTTCATATTTTTAATATTGAAGTGTTATATTTGGTTTCCAAACAGAACATTTAATTGCTACTATTTCTTTAACATTATTAGGTTTTACACATATTACATATTTAGTTTCAACAATTATTGAATGATTTGTTTACAGATTTATTTTTATTTAATGTAGATTTAATATTTTTATGTTATGTATTTATAAATCTATTAATGTTTCGAATCTTTAAGTTTCTTTAAAATATTTTGTTATTTTTTTACAGTCTCAACAGTTTTCGATACCTTAAGATGTCTAAAAAATTCATGCGTATTTTACAATATTTACAGCAAATTTTTATTGTTTTGTAATTTCTTTCGCCTTTAAATATATTGCGCATACTTAATTTTATTTAGAATAATAAGGGTTTATGAATTTTTTATAACTTGCACATTTCATTCGTGAGTGTTATTTTTAAATACAAACTTGATTGTTCACAACAGGTTAATAATTTTTATTAAAACATTCTACTTTTAACAATACATAATTCGCTAGGAAAGTTCCTTCATATAATTATAGCACTTAAATTACTTTTATAGGTGTGCAAAATTATAATTAATTTGAGAAAAAATATAATTCATACTTGCAAGCTATAATTATAAAAAGAATTATTTAATTTATAATCTTCTTAATGTTTTTATCATGTCTTAATTCAATTCTAAAAATTTCATTAGTCTTTAAGTCTTTTTTATTGAAATACTTAGACATGAAAATGTTAAATGCATGACAGAAATTAAAGAAGCCAGTTTAATTGTCAGTTTAATTTTACTATATTTTTTCAACCTAATCAATCATTCGATTTAAGATAAATTATTTTATTTATGATATAATTGTCGTTTAAGGTAATAAACTCTTTTCTACTTAAACAACAACGTGAAACGAATTTTTTAGACATCTTTTCTTAACAAATACTTTTAAATCATCTGTTAATCATGATTATGTTTTTCTGAAATAGTACAAACAAAACTCTAGCCACCTCTAGTCCAAGCACTGAGCCTCCTGTGAATATATATTGTGGCATTCTCTATTCTGTTGTAGCTATGTGAATCCCATAATTTCTTGCTTTTGTGAATTTTGTGAGCATTGCATTTGTGCAAGCTTTTTGTGACGCTCTGATATTTGTGCATATTGACAAGAAAGCCTTAAAATAGTTGTTTAATATTTAACTGCTTATGTAATGAAATTTTGTTAACATCTAATTTGTATGCTGTTCCTTAATATGAGCTTGGAATTTTTAAAGTTATATTATTTCAGATATTATGGAATTTTTTTTTCTATTTTACAATTAATAGATTCGCTATTTAAATTTTTTATTTACTTTTTTATAAATAATTCCGAATATTTTATATTCTTTATGTGTTAATGTAATTTAATTTGAAGTTTCTTGATGTCTTGAAGTTTGCTTTACTTTTTTTTAATTTAGAGTTCAAAATTTCCTTTGATTTATTTTAGATTGGAAAATTTAAATATTATTTATTTATTTGTATATAATTTATTATTTTTCTAGCCTGATAATTGCATGGTTTTTATTTATAAATTCAAAAAAGAGATTCCATACTTATTGTACACTTCAATGTATTTTAGGGAAAATTTTATCGGTGTAATGATGAATCTAAAATGACAGAAGAAGAATGCAAGTACGTATGACGTAAACTTATATTTTAGTTTAAGAATTATTTGAAAAAAAAAACATATAAAATGAATTTTTACGAAATTTAACTGAAAAATCGTAAATGATGTATTATATCCTTACAATGGCCTAATAAGGGCCAGTACTATTATAAATGAATGGGACTTTTGTCGATCTCAAACACATCTTGAACTACAAATGCTTCTGCTTGAATATTTGTTGGGTGTATGCTAGGAAATTTTCCAGTTTACATCTTTAGATATGGGAATGGGATACATTCCCCCAGAAATGTTCTCCCGAAATGCTATATTAAGCGATTGATGTAGAAAACCGAACAAACATTTACTGTTCTTACGCTATCTGCTACTACATGTTCAAATTATGCATTTTATAGATTTACCATGGCACAGTGGTAAATCTTCTTGCTTCGGAGTAAAATAAGATTCTATCATAGCCAACGTTGAATAAAAAGAAATCAATGTTTCGCTTCAGCTTCCTGCATATACGTCTGTTAGAGTGGGTAACTGGGAATTCTTAGGATTTTTTTTCTTTCTTAACGTGCATATAAACCATTAAATATGAGAAAGGTAACATGAACCAGAACGTGGCAGTACACCAAATACCTTAAAATTGTCGTTAACTTTTAAGCTACCCACACTGAAGTATAAAAACAATTTATTTTAGCATTAATATGAAGCGTAACAAAGAAAGTATCTGAAATGAGATAATTCTCAATTAACTATTAGCATAATATAATATCATTCAATATATACTGTTTATAGTGTAGGATTAGCTAGAACTAAACCTACCCTATAAACAGCATCCTACACCGCAAAGGATGAACGGAATGCAATGAAATTTTGTACATGGCCTATATACGAGATGGGCTCAAAGAATTTCGAAAACAAGTCAGATTTTTTTAAATGTTAACCAGAGGATGTTTCTCGGAAAAAAAACATCAAATTCATCACAATAAAAGACTAAAACAAAAATAATATTTATAATTGTTAAATAGTTTCCCAGTCATTGAACCAAATTAACTAAAGGAGAAAAAAATTGTTTACTTCGAAGAAACAAGAACAGATTTGACGAAATTGCACAAAAGAAGTAGTTGTTAATCATGTTCAAAATGATGAAAGCAAAAAGGCTCCACGTTACCACTCTCATTCAATTACAAAAATTTAAGTCGATGGACATGGTGTTCAACATTAGATCGTAACTGATCAGTAATGAGACTTCACATATGAAGCATTATGGAGTTTTTTAAACCATTCAACGTTGCAACACTTCCACGATACAATAGAGTTTTTTTTTTGTAATAACACCATAACTAGAAATTGTACGGATGTAGATCTCGCAAACGCGGTGGCCATGAATTAGGACAGGAGGAATGATAACACGCTCCTCTGTGAAATGTTGAAGCAATAGCGCCTTCATGACCCATGGATATGAAGGAATACACCATCTACATAAAAGTGGTAGATGGAAGGACCCACTTTTGCTATTGTTGTGGCACAACAAATATATGCAGCATGTTATTGTATCGATGTCCCTAACATGTGACAGGACCGCATTCACTGATTTCTTCAAAGAAGAATGACCCAAGTATGAATGTCGTCGTGAATCTACACCAGATATTGACATTTGGAGACCGTAGGAGAATTTCAGTGTGGATCCATATATCTCACTTAACCTAAATGCAGTTATTTTGTGTGTTGACAGTTTCATTGAATTAGCAATAAACCTCATTTTTCCAAGGATATAAATGTATATTCTAACTAAGCATTTCAATTTAAAAATGATTCCTTTCACAAAATTTAACTGACTATTTGAATTACATTTTCACACAATATCATTTCTTTTAAATACCTCATAATTTATAGAAAATAATGGGAAATCATAAATTTCATACATGAAGTGAACATTTGTATACTCTATTTATCGAAATAATTTTCAACGTTTGAAAAGCATAGACCATATAAAATTTTTTTTAACTTATCCTCAAAAATCTTTTATTTTTTTAGGGGCCAATATGTTGTGTATCAAGGCGGTGATACCATGAAAATTACTGTAGAAGATAGAGTATGGGAAAATAATGAATTTAATTTTGATGATGTTGCCAAAGCTATGCTCAGTCTTTGTACAGTCTCTACTTTTGAAGGTTGGCCAAAGTAAGGAGAAATGTAAAATAATTTACTTTTAATTGATAACTAAGATTATGATATTACATTTTATTTAACAAAAATTACCACATTTATTTTAAAAGACCGCAAATTAATTTTAAACTAACTAGACGAAAATAAAATAAGTTTGATATTTATGGTAAAAGTCCATTTTAAAATAGAGTAATGAAAAGGTAACAAAAAGTTTGGTAAGTGTAATATCAAAACACTATTCTGGAATACTTATCCAAAGTACAGATTATTATATATTTTTCTCGTTGCAAATATTAAGAAATATATTCTTTAGTTTTTATCTCTTTTATTTGATACTATTTTTAGAATGTATATAGATAATTCTGGCATCTAAAAGGCAATTAAATATCAATATAGTAAATTTAAAGGAAGTGCAATGAAATTTTAAATGTTGAATCGAAATAGTTTTGTTTTAAATTTATCAAACGGAAATAATTTATAAATTATTGAAAATAGAAGAAATAGGATTTTATTTTTGTGTGGAGTTTAATGTAATGAAAATAATAAATTAATATTTCCTGTGTGTAAATATGCGACAGGAAAAATCTGTTTAAACATTTAACATGGAAATAGGTATCTACTTCAGGGAATAAGAATACTGATACGAGACAAAGCAAAAATAAATTATTTAAAATACAGTTTCATTCTAACTGTAAATTTTATTAATTTGCAATACAAACAGAAAAAAATTTAACTAAATAAGACAAACCATTTTCATAAGAGATAACCAAATATTAAATATTTCTTAATATAATTAAATATGAATATTTAACTGTCTAAAATATTGACATAGATTTTGATATCAATTTTGATATACATCTGAAAATATAAATTTGCACAGCCCGCAGTGTACAGCACAGATTTTTAAAATTAAATCATTTCCAAATAGTCACATATATGTCACTTTTACTCAACTAATAAAACTAAACAAAATTATTTCAAAATCATATTAAAAACTTATATTTTAATATAATATGCATGTTACAGATGTTTTTTATGCAAAACATTTAAAAATTATATTAAATTTCATCTGGCTATAGTTGAAGTTATTTTAAATTTATAATAATTACTAAATATTAATTTTATAATAATAAAGAGTTGAAAGTAATTTTATATAATAACTGATGAAAATCATTAAGTGTTGTCTAAATTATGCAATAAAAATAATTCACTTATACATTGGCATTAATAATTCAGTGAAAATTATGACTTGGATAGTAAGTTATCGCGAAGATTTCTTAAACTGATGAAAAGATAACTTAATATAAAAAAGAAGTTATAATATGTATAATAAAATCATTTTTTGACTTCTAGGGAAAAAAGTTCGAAGAACTTTCAAAATTGCTTACTGAAATTGTATATCAAATAAATATTGTAACACTTTAGAATTTTCGGAAATTAAAACAGATAATTAATTATTATTAATTTTTTACAATAAAAAAATATAAATTTAGTACACATGATTCTACGAATTTTCTTTCAAACTATTTGTGAAAATATTATGGTTTGTTAGTATCATAATAATAATTCAACGTTATTCTATAACGTCCTATTTTCTTAGTAAAAGTTCTCACATTTATTAAAATTTAATCTGTTTATATTTGTTTGCCTATAAATATTAATGAATTTCTCATATATAAATATTTTTGTTAACTTAAATAAAATGTCATTCGATAAATCCATACTTTTTCAATAGTTTTCATTGCAAAATATAAATTAGGTTGTATCATGTATTAATAACACAAAATAGTTCCTTCTAACTGTATAAATGTTAATTTTCCTTATTCATCAACAGAAATTATTAATTTTAAAAAAATTATATATATTCTATGATTTGATGGTTATATATAATTATTTTCTTCTAAAATTCTGTTGCCAAAAACATTTTCTAACCATATTTAAAGAAGTTTCTATAATAAGTATTTTTATTTCAGATTACTTTATGTAGCTATTGACTCCCATGCAGAGAATATTGGTCCTATTTACAATTACAATCCTTTAGTAGCTGTGTATTTTATCGTATATATAATCATCATCGCCTTTTTCATGGTTAATATTTTCGTTGGTTTCGTTATCGTAACTTTCCAGAACGAAGGAGAACAAGAATTTAAAAACTGCGAATTAGATAAAAATCAGGTAAGTTGACACGCACATTTGTATTACGATGGAAATTTATTTTTAGTAATTTAAATAGAAAAGGGTTTTGAGAACTTAATTTTGATAATATTTTTCCAGAGAAATTGCATAGAGTTCGCATTGAAAGCCAAACCTGTTCGACGTTACATTCCCAAACATCGAATACAATACAAAGTCTGGTGGTTTGTCACTTCCCAATATTTTGAATATGCTATTTTCGTCCTCATTATGATCAACACGTTAGTTTTAGCAATGAAGGTAACTTTTTACATGTCTATATGTTATTCTAATATAAATTTTTGTCGATTTATTTCATTATTTTAGTTTATTTTGCGATTGTCTTTAAAAAAATTATAATTTTTATTTCATATATAATTAGGAACTAATAATTATTTCTTACTCTTTTATGTTTGTTTTAGTATTATGGTCAACCTAAAGAATACACGTTTGCCTTGGATATAATGAATATGATATTCACCGCTGTTTTTGCCTTTGAATTTCTCCTGAAACTTATTGCTTTTAAATTCAAGGTAAGGTTAATAAAACAGTTATTTAATTTTAAACTTATTTTTATCTTTTTAATGAATATGACTATATAAGCAATATTTTTTCAGAACTATTTTGGTGATGCCTGGAATGTTTTTGACTTTATTATTGTACTAGGGAGCTTCATAGATATAGTATACTCAGAAGTCAATGTAAGTATTAAATTTATCTAATTATGTAGATTTTTATACATTAGCTTTTTTTAATTCAAAATGCATTGTAAACAGAGAATAAATTATAAGTTTAGTACCACATTTTATCTATTATTACTTTTTATCAAAATATTCACTATTAGCTTTTATGGTTAATTGCTTTAAATCTGTTTACATCAGATATCAAACTTTAAACTCGGTGATAATAATTTAATAAACTTAAACTGTTTGGTTTTATTCTGCAAATCGCTAATTTTTGTATTCAATTTCTTTGGCTTACAGTTTGGCAGCAATTTTTCAAACGCATATTGTTTAATAGTATAAAAAACTAAAGAGCAATAAAATATAATATTGACATGAGACTACTAATAATATTTTAAAATCATTATCTTTAAACATAGATTCAAATAACTAATGATGAGCAATTAGTTAATATTATTATTTAATTAACTTTAAAATAGAAGGCCTTCATTAGAATTTACGATGCAATCAATTTATCCAAACATTTTGCAATACAGCTAATAATTCTTCTTCACCATGTTTGCCAAAGCAACTTCCTGTACATTAAATACGATTCATTTGAAAAATATTTAGAGATATTCCTAAAAATTATCTTTCGCTGTTTCATTGATTTTATAACCTATGTCAGACTTTTAAGTTAATTAAATGAGCTGATCAAAATTCAACATAAAAATTAATTTTTATAATTTTTCATTGAAATATCATTGAATCTTATGTATTCAATGATAAAAATTGAGCTGTTAAAACTGAAAACTTTTGAAGTAATATTTTTAATTCATTGAAAAATATAAAAATTCCGTTTTCTACTCACATATTATTTAATGTTATTCTCCAGTTGCATAAATGAAATAAATCTTGTTCACTGCCATACATGTAAACTTCATAAGATATTGATTTTAGAATTAAAATTATATTTACAAAATTTCATTTGCTCTTTCTTTTACTTAATTTATCTAAATACATTATTTTGTTCTGGATTAATAAATCAATTAATAAAAAATAGCTTTTCAGCATGTGAGTCACCATAAGAGTTTTTATTATCTTTCATAATATGATAATCTTTCAGATTTTTTTGTTAGGAACTAATTATCACAGTATAAATAATTAGCAAAAAAGCATTATATAAATATTTAATTACAACATATAATGTACATCATAGACATATGATATGAATGCTTAATTTTTAAAAAACAAAAATATTATTATTAAGAATTGAAATGGAAGAATAAAAGTCTAGTTATTTTCCAGCATACAATATTTATATACAGAAAAGAAGTATATTTTCTCTTATTCAGTCATAATATATTTCCCGTTTTGGAACATCTTTCAATAAATAAATCATTTTTATGGTGATAAAGTCTCAGTTAAAATTTGCTTTATCAAGATCTCATATGCTTTTTAGAAAATGCAATGTGTCACATTTTTCAGTTTGCGATTTGCTTGTTTATTTCTTAGCTTATATTTAATGGAGAGTGTTCGTTTTCACTTACTCCCTAATAAATATTCTCTCTGAAAGAAGATGCCTTCTAGCATAAAAACTAAATCCTTTTGATGTTTTCTTCAGTATTCTAGTTTAAATTAAAATAAAAAAATAATGGAAAAAGTTTTGTGAAATGTTCTCTTTAAAAAGTCAGGTTAAGGGAAATTTATAAAAATGTATTTGCTTCATTTCTTTGAGTATCCATTTACTTTCTTTCCACAGCCAGGAACAAATATTATTAGCATCAATTTCTTCCGCCTTTTTCGCGTGATGAGACTAGTAAAGCTTCTCAGTAGAGGAGAAGGCATTCGAACCTTGCTTTGGACATTTATTAAATCTTTCCAGGTAAGGATTTGCACGTATGTCTTGACAATACATATGTTTCTCCTACATAAGCTAGTTAAAGATGTTTTATGTACCAACAAAAACATTGTAATTCTTAATGCTTTTTATATTAAAAGACATTTGATTGATTAATTTGTATTTCCGTTTATATAGAAATGTAAAAACTAAAAAAGGGCATTTATTAAATAAATTTTATATTTATTTAATTATATTTACTGTTTACCTATATTGACATCTAGTAATCCTAACTCAGTAATTCATAATGAATTTAATTCAGTTGAGCAAGAGTAATCAATATTATAAAATATTTTCATATATGCATAAATATTGTGAAAAATAAATTATGTATCGTAATTAGTAGAAAAAATAAGGTATTTATGTGTTCAAACATAACATTTTTAGCAATGAGCCTTTTCTACGATGTGGTGCTTATGAGCACTTAAAAAATATGAATACATAATTTACAAAATTCAGTTATAACATATCAATTGAAAATGAAAAAAATAGATTTGAACATTTTCTGACATGAATTATTGTGTAAGATTTTTACAATTGAAATATTATGTAGTATAATAAAATCATGTGTCATATCCGATTATTGTTCCATTTGGAATTTCAAAATTCTAATAAAGTGTGAAACATTAATTACTTATTAAGTTGCTTAGGATAAATTAATTTTTTAAAAATGTTTTATTTATTTCAATTGTAGGCATTGCCTTATGTAGCTTTGTTGATAGTTATGCTGTTCTTTATATACGCAGTTATAGGAATGCAGGTAAAAATATCGATTTATTATAAGATAATAGATATATCGTATATGGTATATTTTAAATTAAGTTTATAAAATGTTAGGTACTTCATAAGTTCATTTCTTTACAGATGTTTGGGCGCATTGCTTTAGATTCGTCAACTGCAATTCATAGAAACAATCATTTTCAAACTTTTCCGCAAGCAGTTTTAGTGCTTTTTAGGTAAGCTATAAGTAAATGTTGGGTAATACAACATTACAGTAATTAAAATTATTGTAATGTTAACATTGTATTATAAATGTGCGTTTCATCTATAATTAAATATATATTGTTTTGTAAAACCTGATTCAAAAAAAATTTTTTTTTTTATTATAAAAATATACCATTTGTTGAACAACATGCTGAAAACTATTATATATTATAATCTTGTAATTAAATAAAAAGTTTAACTATTTATTTATTTTTAATCTACTTGTGATGCACTTGAAATAAATATATAAGTAATGTTGGTAAAGTTTTAAATTTTTTGTAATGCTAATTAAAAAGCTATTTATAAAATTGGTAGATAAGAATAAAATGAATAATTTTTCGTTTTAGTTCTATCTAGAGGAAATTGTCTTAAACATAAGTGAAATTTAAAATAAAAATAATTTTTCAATTATTGTTTCCTTAATAATGTTATCCAAAGATACAATTCCATTTTTATGTAAGCACTTTCGTTAATTATTTTAATTATATGAACATTAATATCTATGGAATATTAAAAAATTAACGAAAAAAAATGTTGTAAAATTTAACATAAAAATAATTGTTGTCATATTTCATTTGATCGATAGACATCGATCAAGACCATGAACCCGTGCGGGTTAGGACGAAGAGTGTGAGATGCTGCTTCTAGAGATTTAAGACAGAAATGCACCAAAGTCTGACTTTTGCTTAAAGCATGCAAAAGATTTAACTGAGCAAACGAGTAAGTCTTTATAATTTAGAAGCAGGGCAGAAGACAATCAGGCTTGGCCTGCCATCCCTAAAAGTACCACTTTATTTGTGAGACATTGCGACCACTATATATTTTACGTATTTCACCTTAAGCGAACACAATGAATCCTTGATTGAGTAAGGATTTGGGCTCATACTTTCCGACAACAAGAAAAAATTTCCTAACCAACCACGTTACAGCAGCTTGCAACATTAAAATACATATTTTAATTTTAAGGCGAGTGTTTTAGTTACTTTGTATTTCATTGCAGATCTGCCACCGGCGAAGGATGGCAGGAAATCATGCTGGCGTGCCTAAACAAGCCCACAACTAAGTGTGATCCGAGATCAGATGGATCTTTCGGAGACGTGTGCGGCTCGGAAGTTGCTTTGCCATACTTTATCTCCTTTTACATCTTGTGCTCGTTCTTAGTACGTTCATTTCTCCATTTTATTGCACCGTTCATTTTAAAGTCCTATAAATTTTTGTCTCTAGATGTCTAAAGTATAAAATTACTTTATAAATACCTTAAGAGTTTTAATAGCGTAAAACATTTTCTTTATAAAAATTGGTTACGTAAAATCAATGCAACATTTTACCACATTAGTTCTAGTGTAATTTTAACTGTTTCTCAAGCACTTCTTAAAACTGTAAAATCATTAAAAAATATGGGTAGAATAAATAATGTAAACATCAAAAATTATATACAGACTTTTTTTAAATTGTCATTTTATGCATATGGATATTTTTCTTTTAAAATATTGAAAACTTTATAAAAATTCTAGGCATTAATAAAATATTTTTTTAAAAAATTATGCATTTAGAAAATGAAAAATGATTGTCAAATTACCTTATTTATGTTATTTAAAAATTTATGATAAAATAGTTTTTTCCTTTATATTTGCTTTTATCCTATTTTTTCTTATAATGGTAACAATATAACACAAAAATCTTCATACTTATTAATATTTTTTCATGTAACATTAAAGCTATATGATGAATTCCTAATCACATGAATTTTCTTTGTTCCATCTTTGACACAATAGCTTACACCTTAGACAGTTTCTATGATTTTCAATTTTATAAAAGTACTTTCTGTCTATAAATGCGTGTAATAAATTTTTATTTTAAAATAAGATTTATTAATAATTCGAAAAAAATATTATTTTAAGCTCTATTTTCATAACAATTGTTGCCTGTCGTCATTTATTGTTGTCGTGTTGTAATTTATTTTCGTGTGATATTTTAAGGGAGAAAAGTTTAAAGAATAAAGAAAATAAATTTTAACCTTCAAAAGCTGTAAAATGAAAAACACTAATGTAAGAAATGTAATATTTATTTTACAAAGGAATTCCAACACGATATTTGAATAAATCTGAAACAAAAAATAATTCACCTCATGAAAGAAAACAACAAAAATTATATTAAGATTCAATATCATAAAAAAAACGTGCTAACTTAAAGATGTTATACTCAGTTATAATTTTCTTTTATGCAAATATTAATCGTCACTATAAAATTATGTAATAACAAACAAGAAAATATCGATTCCCAACTGATCTCATGATATAATAGTAAAAAAATAAAACGGTGATAAAACTGTCAGGAAAAGTTAGAAGTTAGTGACTGCTAGGAACTGGCTAGCGTCTGCTAGTACATGCTAGAAATTTATTCAAGAAATATTCAATAAGAAATTCTCATCTTTCCCTTATAAGCTAAAAGAGTAAAACAGGTTTCACAACTGATTGGAGAATATAGATGGTAATAACTTTATTTATTGTTTAATGCGTATTTTCGACTCCATAATCAAATTCCCATAAAGTAAGTCGTGTTAAGTATATATCTATGGCTAAAACATAAGATGCATCTCAGAAAATATGATGTGTTATACATATGTCTATTTTATATGTTTCTAACTATAGCTATCTACCCAGAAGCAGAAAAAATTCAGTTCACATTATGTTGTTGTTGCACATCCTCGAGATTAGTGGGACTAAATCAAGTCCATGGAACTATGCACCCTGAAGAAGTCTAAAACTAAACGTGTAGTGTCTGTAAGGGCCTGGTGAGACTCAGACAGCAAGAATGTGTTCAGGAGAAGTCTCCTCTATAAATTGCTTGGTGCAGTCTTCAAATTGCTTAGATCCTCCCGAGAGCTTCATAGCTTTAAGGTGTTTACTTAGAAATCGAGTAAATGCGGTTTGATCCTGTATACAAGAGCCAGATAACCCCCTGGTCACTTGCTCCTATACCAGAGATGAAAGGAGGGGCAAGTCATAGTATTTTAACATAGTTCTTAGCTCTCGAAAAATTTCCAAATAGAAAAGATGTGCAGCGGATTCAATGGTATCACCAGTATTCCCCTAAGCCAAGGTATCAGCAGCATCCTTATTCTCGATGTCAAAAAGAAAGAGAATCCACTGAAGATGTATCTGATTACTATAAGTTAGTTTTTGAACCAGGCCCCCTGCCTAAACCTGATGTGCGGACCTTTTTTGACAACGTGAGTCCGAGGCAGCTTGAGAAAGACAGGGTGACTCATTTATAGACGGAGAAAATGGGCAGCTTCTGTGGCCTAAGACTAGAGCACCAAAGTTAGAAATATGATTCAACTTCAATGCCTGTAGACCTTAACTGGGCATAATGGAATAGTTTTCATGCCAAGGGTGACTCTATTAGAGTCAGACTCTGTACATACTTCGCCCATTTAACTCAGTGACATTCCCTCGCCGCGATGAGGCAGTTTACAGTACTTAGGGGGGTCTAATTATTGTTTTCACTAAGCTGATAAGAAATGTGGAGTGCTATATTCAAAAATTAAAATCAAATTGCTCTTCAATTGCACAGATATTCCAATGTGAAAAGAAAAAGTATCTTAAATAAAAAAAAACTTCATTATCCATTCACTTACGAAGTAATTTAGCTGATCGATTAGAAATAATTTATCACACATCAAATTTTTTTTATCCATGCATTTTCTCTAGTCAATGAAATATTTGTGCAGCAGCAATTGAATCTTCATTTTGAAAGTTGTAGAAAAACCACTCTACATTTCTTCTCAGCTTATGAAAAACAATAATTTAAAAGCTCATGAAATCTGCCCTGAATTCTTTCTGCTTCTGGAAATATGTCTATGGCTAGAAGCAGATAATAGAGATTATGAGATTCTAAAAGAGTTTATGAAAAGAAAATACCAGTATACTCAATATTGCCTCAAACCTTGACAACGTAGTTATTTTTTGTTTGTTTTTGACAGTAAAACAGTAAAGGCTTTTTTTAAAGGATTATCTCTTGTCTCTTCTGCAATTCTACGCATTACAGAATTTTGCGTCTGGAATGTTTGTTTCTCAAATATTCCAAGACCATTGGATATTTATATTCAAATGACGATGCTTATTATAAGATGAAATATTCCAATATATACAGATTAGCAGAAACCAATACTTTCAATAATTTTCAAATTTTTGCTGATTATTTTCTAAAAATTAACCTCATTATTCAATTATATTTTAAGTAAATAATGATACTTAATATAATACTTCAATATATTATTAAAAGCGGAACTTGAAAACTAATATACATGTATATATATTTATATATATATGAAGTATTATCTACTAGAACATAGTTCTTTATGAAAATATGTGTATAAAAGCTTAATGTTAGAAAAACTGTTTACTGATATACAGTAGAAGTCCATTAGTTCGGCATCCAACAGTCCGGAATGCCCGATAGTCCGGCATCGTTGCGGAAAATTGTAAACATTTTAGTTTTCTCCAAAAGTGTGTCTTTAAAGCAAATAAAAACGCTCGAGAGTTATTCGGAAGTTTTCTGGGTAGTTCGAGATCATCCGGAATCGCTCGGTATTGTTTGTAAACAATTAGCGGCCGGCTAGTCTCAGCTGTCACAACAAATTCAGGTGCAGTGCAGCTCCGTTAATCAATCACGAAGCGTCTTCACCATTTTTTTATGCTTTGTTGTTTTGTGTCCTTTCACATCGCAGTAAACGTAGCTTTTGAAACTGTTTATAAGAAAAGTGATTTTCGTTCTAACTGTACAGTGACCATGTTTTCAAAACCTAAGACAAAAAAAAGTGACTCAGAAGCGAAACAGAAGAAAAGGAAAAAAATCAGCTGGACAGAAGCTGCAGAATCACTAAATAAGTTTATCTCTTTTGCTTAGGCTAGCATTCAGAAATTATTGATTTCCATATCATTAGAAATAAATTTTATACTAAACGCCAAAAGTCAAGAAAACAAAAAGACATTCCTGACTTTTTTAAGTCTAAGTGAAATAGGTTTTACAGTACGAAGTACATACATTATATAAAATGTAAAATAAACTTTGTTTTATGTATTTGCATTCTGTATTTATAGTTTAATTATTAACCTATTTGTTCTTATAATTACGCCCGATAGACCGGAATTTTCGGTAGTCAGGCACCGAGCTGGTCCCGAACGTGCCGAATTATCGGACTTTTACTGTATTTACAATTTTTAAATAGAATTACGTAAAAAAATGTAACATAAACAATCCTTAATTTTGAAACATTTAGTGTGTATATATATGCATGTATGTATGAGTCTATGTATATATATATATATATATATATATATATATATATATATATATATATTGTATATATATGTATGTGTATTCAATATCTTAATTTACTTTTTTAATTTTTAGGTTATTAATCTTTTTGTTGCAGTAATTATGGATAATTTTGATTATTTAACGCGTGATTGGTCAATATTAGGACCACATCACTTAGATGAATTCATTCGTTTGTGGTCGGAATACGATCCAGATGCAAAGTGAGTCTAATTTTTTGTCAATTATTTTCAGTTATTACACACATCATCAATTTTAAATATATGTATACTTTCTAAAGGAAACAAAATTATATTTTTGAGTATGAAATTTTATCTACATGGTAAAAAGTATCTGAATATCATAATTACTGTCATCAATCACTTAAGAAGATTTCCTGAAAAAAATGGGAGAATCCGATTAAAAATGGGAGAATCACACAAAACTGAGAAATTAGAGATCTTCTTTAAGCATAAAAGTTTAAGGTTAGTCAAATACAAAAACGCTATAAAATCGGAAAGATTCAGCTATGTACAAAATGTAAAATTATTTTAAAATCTATAAATATACAAACAAATATTATCCAGAAAGACTACAAATATGTATTTCTGTGAAGAAAAGAGTTAATAAATTAAAACGAAGTAAACTTATTACATGTTTTCCTCAAAATATCAAATTTAAATAATAAGATTTATTTTTTATTAGAACTTGCTCAGCATATCTATAGACAATCAAAAATAATATATTTCTTAATACAAATTTTTATTTAAATGAGATAAATTTAAAATATTCAAACACTTTTGGGTGAATAAAATATTTTATAGTAAACAACATTTTATTTTAAGAAAATATTTCCTTTACAATGAGCAAAGTTGTTACTACTTTACGAAAAGGATTTACTGCTTCAGTAAATGAACTCGTGATTTACAATTTCTTTGAGTTTTCATGATGTCCAATCTATCATTGAACGTGGTCTCATAAAGAGATGTTTCTTCATTATAAGGCACTTAGATTAGATTGATGAATAGAAACAAGAGTACTTAATGAGTTTACAATTTAAGAAAATAAATAAGCTCTTAGTTCAGTATTTGTCAAAAAATTATCATCCATTTTAGATATGTGTATAAAAAGTAGATCCATATGATTATTATTTGAAATATCTCTTAAAAATCAGAGAACAAAAGTAAATTGTTAATGCAAATGTAGAGCAATTGCTTTCTCCAAGTTTTAGATATGAATTTAATAATAAGGTCCTACATCAACTATATTTTCAAATATTTTGGAAATAGATACTCTAAATTGATCCTGTCCATATTACTTAATTTACAGTCAATTAATTTTTATTTAACCTTCATAGTTTATAAGACAAAATATATTTAAATATTTTTCCTTTTGAGGAGAGCTAAAAAAAGCATACTTTAATTAAACAATATCTGTTTACGATACGAAAATTTGGAAGTTCGTTGAAGATGCCATTTATTATAGCGAAAAAATTTATTTTTCAATTTTCACAATTATTTTTCATTACGCAGTTCAATCTGTAAATATTCCTATACAAGAATTAATAATTTTATGACATTTTTGTTGAGATGACGTGAAATGGAAACTAAGGGAAGTAATATATGAAAAATTCTTAAAACTTGTAGTAGAAATATCAAAAGAAATATATTTAACATAATTATTTGATCACTGATTTTCAGAGGAAGAATAAAGCACTTGGATGTGGTGACATTGCTCAGAAAAATTTCTCCTCCACTGGGATTTGGGAAATTATGTCCCCATAGAGTAGCCTGTAAAGTGAGTATATTATATTTATGTTTTTCATCAATTTGTGTTTTATTTACATGATTTCAATTTTTTGTTGTTTTCACAACTAGTGTAAAATTATTTTCAAGAATTGTTTTTCAGAAGTGTAAAGCTATAGCCTGAAACAAAAGGCCTTAAAGTTGTTTTGAGAACTATTAATTAATAGTCCTCAAACCTGACATATTCAAATTTTAAAATGCATATAAAATTGGCATAATATGATGTACATAATATGTGAAATAGAGATTTTTAATTAAATTGAAGTTCTAAAAAACTGAAAATATTTAATTTAATTGCTTTAAATTGATGTTTAACTTAGCAAGTATTAAATCTAGTCTTTAATGTTTCCTAATATTTTCTTAAAAAACATACTTATGTTTTAGATAAATAAATACACATTTTTGCATGTGCTTTTAATTACTAAAATATGGATTTATTTATCTAAAAAAATTATAAAATTCAAAATAAATACTTCAAATAACGTTTTAATACATAAAGTATTTCTTATAACGTTTTATTTAAATGGAGAATTGGAATAAAAGCATTTGGAATCTAAAAATATCAATATAAGATTCACACGAATATACTTGTTCAGAGCAAGATAGAAAATAAATTACTAATAAAATAATACAATAAACGAAAAATTAAACTTATTTTAACTTAATTCCAAAACATATTTCATTTAAAAATGTCTTATCAATTGATACTTTGAATGAATTAAATAAAAAATTTTAACAAAATTTAATTAATTTTTTAAGCAAATTTTTAATTTAAAAATATGTAGTCCAGTGTAAAATGTGTGCATTTTCCTTAAATATTTATTATTTAAATTTGAAAATATAATGTTTTTTAAAAATTCATCTGTACATTAAAGTGTTATAAAATATTTTTAAATACTTCAAATTAGTAATTAAAGAAAAATAATAATACTAGAGACACGATAAAAAAAAAATACTAAACGAATCTATCTAATATAATTTGCTTCTGACGTTAGAAATTTTTTAAGCGTTTCTTTCTTAATAGCTTTATTTTCATGGTAAAAAACTTCTAAAGTGTTTATTACTTTTAGAATTTAAAGTTGAAAAGTGAATACACCTTTCTACGAGAAATACTTTTTAAGATTATTTGAACATAGAATATTTAAATTATAATATTTATATATTTTCAAAATAAAGTATTCTGCTTCTGTGTTTCTGTTAACTATCAAAATTTGAAATTATTCTCTCTTGTTGTATTTTTTCAGAAACTAGTATCAATGAACATGCCTCTAAACAGTGATGGTACAGTTATGTTCAATGCGACTTTATTCGCATTAGTACGAACATCCTTGCATATCAAAACCGAAGGTAAATTGGTTAATTTTTATGCAAAGGAAAATTAATTTTTCATAACCAAAATAACAAAGTTAAAATTTTTCTGTCTTCTTTTCTTTAATTTATAAATTAAAATTTTTATAATAGGTAATATTGATGAAGCAAACGAAGAACTGCGAGCTGTCATTAAGAAAATATGGAAACGCACAAGCGACGAGCTTTTAGACCAAGTTGTACCTCCAGCTGGCGGTAATTATACAATGAGACTTGACTTTTAAGACATATATTATATTAATACCATGTTACCTCTATTCAATCAAATATTTATTTTTTAAAAAATTTCATAAGCATTTTTGTAAATGTTTAGATATTTTTTAAAAGTCTACTGAGATTGTAAAACAAAATAATTCTTAAAACACTTCTATAATAGTAAAACTGGTGAAAAAAAAAGTAATAAATGTGTGACTCACACACACATCATTAATTTTAAATTTTATTTTCAAACTTTGTGTTGTCAAAATTATTAAGTATATAATCATTATGATATACATATATTATAATTTCAGAAATTTAAAACCTGAAATAATGTATATTGTATCAAAATATGTTCCTTTTACAATGAAATATTTAATTATAAAAATCATAAAACAAACTTGAGGAAAAACAATAAATTAAATATACTAATGTATTTATACATCATAATTGTTGATAAAATCTCCAGTTTCTTTAAAAGGTGAATAATAAAAGTAAACCTTTTTTCTTGTACAATAGTAGTGTAAAATATATTTACACATGTAAATAAAATCTGAATATTATATATGTTTTACTACCTCCCATATACATAAAAAAATAGATTATGAATATTATTATAAAGTAAGAATTGGTATAAGTTAATTATTTAAAAATATATATACTGATGTTATGCTTTGACTTTTGTAATAAAAAGAGTTAATATTTTTTCATTATTGCTTCAAGCTTCAAAAAGTAAAGAAATTCTGATTTCCGCTTGATGATTATTAACTTCAATGAATGAACTGTTAAATATTTTTGTTCAAATAATTACTAGCATAAATGTGAGACCGGGATGGTTTGGTATGGAAAGACTCATAACCTGAGGTAATGAGTTTTATATGGACACAGATATCCGTCGTGTTTGCTACAGCGACAGTTGCACGTAAAATAGCTAGTAGGTCAATGTCCTCCAAATGAAATAATACTTTTAGGGGCGTCAAGCTGAGTCTGCGGTCTTCTGCTTGGTTCCAGCTTCTAAATTAGGAGAATCCACGCAATTTCAGGGTTATGATAGCACACCCACTGAGATCATCATTTCTGCCCCATCTGCCAGTATGAAGAATATAATGGCGTCATAGATACCTGCTTAATTATGCGGAAAAATAACTTATCGCATCTTATATTTGTGGAATAGCATTGCTCATCATAGTTTTAAAAGAAATCGACGTGTTTGAAACAAGAATAGATTTATCAAGTTTACTAATAACACTGATTAGAGCAACATGAGTTTTTTGAACTATTCCCGGTTTTAACTAATTATACCCTTAAATGTTTATTTTTGGAATATCAAAGATACCGATCAATAAATAAATAGCTAGATTCTATTAATCTGTTGTTCTACATTATTTATTGATTGACTAACAAATATTTGAAATCTTAAATGTTGTGCAATAATAAATACAACTATTCACCAGTCTTAACAGTTGAAGAAACTCTCAAATAGTTGAATGAAATTAAAGAAATCTCAAACTTAAATAATAATCATTTACCCCTTAACTGTTTTAAAATATCCTTACTTTTTCAAAATAACGTTTTATAAAATCAATTGCTTAAAATGTCTATCCTTACAGCTGACGATGACGTAACCGTTGGAAAGTTTTACGCAACATTTCTTATTCAAGATTATTTTAGACGGTTTAAGAAACGAAAAGAAGAAAGATCTCACGAAGCCGGAGTCAAAAGTCAAGAAACAACGGTTGCCTTACAGGTACCGCATGCACGCACAATATTTTAAAAACTTATAATTACAGTTCAAAAATGCATTTATCTAATATTCTTAGCATATTTAATGTCTCATAACAAATTAAATCTTAAATATCCAAAGTTAATTGGAACAAGAATTTAACAACTGCAGTAATTGTTTATGTTATGGTAAAATGAAATGAAATATTAAAAAGTTTAGAAATTTCAAAAATAGATGTGATTTATAATTTAGTTTAAAATATTTTTAACGAACTATTTAAGTTCGTTAAAAATATTAATGATTTCAGAAATTTTCTATATACTGAAAATAAATTCATTTATAGTGGAGTAACATTCATGTAAATAATATTTTTATCACCTTATTATTAAAAATTGATAAATTAATAAAATTGACAATAGCTTTGGGTCTTCAATAAATTAAAACTGTTATTTTATCACACTAATCCTTAATTTGACATGCATATTTTTAAATAACTTAGCGATATGTTTCTTAATTTATGAAGTCAATTAGTATTGTTGAAAATAAAATGAAAAATATTTTTATTTTTAAATAATTTCTTATTTATAATCAGTTTATAATTTTATATCAGTTTATAATTTTACTTAAAATAACAAAATGTGCTGTTTAGTAATTTATTGAAACTGCAACTATTTTACTGATTAACTTATGAAAATATGGAATTATAATTTTTGTTTCAACCCAAATTGTTAATAAATTTATACATAAAATTAATTTTTAAAACTTTTTAACATATGGAATGTAAATAAATACATTTTAAATTATAACTATTATTTTAAAATTATATTT
>JAPDSC010106607.1:0-14663 GCA_026290005.1 Latrodectus geometricus
TATGTATGTATGTATGTATGTATGTATGTATGTATGTATGTATGTATATGTATAGGGATTTATAACCAACCTGTCATATCGATTTCTATGTAACTAAAAACAATAGATACTCAATTTGTTCACTTATCTAAAAATTAAATTACAGCAATAATAGTATTATAATGAAAATAAATATGTACAAAAGTGAGTCACTAGATTATGATTTAAAATTTTATAACGCGATTTATTTTTATAATTTTTAAATAATGTACCTAAAGCAGAAAAAATTACTATAATTTAATAAACTCAACAACCATAATACTTTTTGCACTTTTACCCAAAAAAGCAGTTTTATAAGCATTAAATTTTCAGTTTACTAATTTGATGAAATGTTAAGCCAGTAAAAGACCTGCTTCACTTTAAATTAGTTTAAACGCATTTTTTTTTAATAAATTAGTAAATCTTAAGTTAAAAAGTTTTACTATAACAAACTTTTTTTCAATAAAATATCAAAAATGCACTACAAGTTTAAGATAACTTTATCTAGAAGTTTTACTTCTAGATAAAGTTATCTTAAGCTTGTAGCATTTTTGTTATTTTATTAGTTTTAAATGTTAATATGTTTCTTATTCAATTTAAAAATTTAAAAATGTTTCTCAAATAACTGAGAAATATATGAAACCAAGAATCATGTATTTTACTTTTCAAACAGCAGACAAAGGGCTAGTTCTGAAAGCAAAATAAGACTCTGATGTCTTAGATCAAATTTGTGGGCTTAAGCGTCTCGAATTTTGATTTTTATAATGGTTTGGAATATATGCTAACTAGATGCCAGACTAATTAGATCTTTTGTGTCAAAAATGACAAATGAATGACAAACAAAACTTTCATTTTGCGCTAAATAAAACGACTTTTAATATTTCAACTCTACTATAATGACATAAAAACTTTACAACAACAACTAATACTTTCAACACTGCTATTTATCACGTGTGATTTACGGAGATTAATAATCTTCTAGATAGAAAAAAAGTCCGAGAGTAAAGTTATCTTTGAAAAAGAAGTAAATTACTCATACATTTTCTAAAACAATATTGTGTATAAATATTGATCACAAGTACCACTATTAGTTTAAATATATTTATTGGTTTTATGTTCCTATTGAAGACATTAAACCCCTATCTACCCAAGTTTTACAAAAATCAAGAAACATTAAAGCAATTATTTATTTTTTATTAAAATAATTCATAAGCATATTTTTCTTCTATTAAATATATGTTCTCGTATTTTAATCACTAGGAAGATTCTGTGAAACAATTGTAAATGTATTATCTTGTACATTTGATTGTATTATTTTCATACACAAAAACATTAAAGAGGCATTATAATTTGTTTGTAGTGATTTCATTATAAAAATATCAAAGTAACGTTTTCTACAATATCAGAATTACAATTGCTTTTGGGATTTGAATTCAGGTTAACTGAAGAATATAAAATGAATTACAATATTAAAAATGGATGGTAACTTTAGTGAAAATATTCATTATATTAAAATTTATAAAACACAAGTTAGAAGAAACACTCATTTAGATGAAGTTTTCATTTTACATGTTAGTAAATATTATGTCAATGTGATTTCAATAGTTCGTTGCAGTTGTACTTCTACAAAGTAAAAAAAATTCTAAAATGTGTTTATTGTATAGTTCATTAAAATTATACAATTCATCATTGATATGAGAGTTATTGTACTCAGGTTCGATGTAATTTGTATGAACAGGAAATTAATTTAAATATTAATCTCAGAACAGATGAAATGGAAATCTTTAAGATCAGTGTTCGTTTCTAAAGCACTTTATTAAATAAGTTTTAAAAAAAAATCTCTAAGCAGTGCGTGTTTTTACAATTATATTTCTTAAAAAACAGTCCATAATTTTTTAAAAAAATTAAATATGTTTATTTGCAATAGGTAGAATATAAAAAAGAAAATTATTGAAATATTTAAATAGCATTGTGTTTTACTCACATTATCCAAACTATATGAATTTTGGCTAGCTATCACTTGAGAATTTACGTGTTGATTGTATAATATTTTAAGTAAGGTTCATGTATATTCTGATACATTAAGTAGCAGACTTAAATTTTCAATAGTACATCATTTTAATGTTATAACAATAAACTTAATTTAGTATCAAATTAAATAACTTCAAAATATTTTACATAATACTTCCAAACCTTTTGCTAAACAATAGCTAAATAAATATAAATGTTTAATTTATTTTCCATTCATAATAACAATGCAATAGATTTTTTTTCACGCCAAAATAAATTCGACAGTTAACTCTCTGTAAAGTGAAAAAGGAAACTTAAATGGAATTCAAACGTTTGAATGCTGTAAGTTTTAATAAAAATGTTCTAAGAGAAGTTCAGATCAGAATTTATTTCTAAACAATAGAAGACATACTATGAAACACAAATAAAACCTTTCCTTTTAAAAAGCTCTTTTAAAAATCAGCAAATGTTTTTTTTAAAAAAAAAGAAATGAAAAAAGTGATGACTAATTGTATGAAACTCTACAAACGCATGGACTAAATGAATGAGGTAACAAAAGAAATTCCTCATTCAAAGCTTTTAAAATTTCTATAAGCCAGTGTACAATGTAAAAGGTATTTTTGACTAAAAAAGTATCAGTTAAATTGAGTGTACTTTTAAATAATTTCATAGTTTAAAAAAGCTATACAAAAGAAGTTCAAAATCATTATATGCATTTCAAAACATTTAGTTTTGAAACTTAAATATAATGTTTAGAGTTTTTTTTTAAGTTTTGCGTAACAAAGAATGATTTATTACTAAAATGCATTATATAAATGTAAAGGTGTGATGTTAAGTAAATGATATTAAAGAGGAGAAATAGTATATATTTCCAAAATATTCATTTTCTAAACTAACGCAGAGTTTTGATTGAATTTTAATTTAATATAGATCAAAAATTATTTTTTGTTAAGTTAAAAAAAATTATCTTATTCAGCTATTTAAGAAAAAATTTAATTACATTTTATTAATAATAAACATTGTTTTCGACACCTATTTCCTTTTATCTATTATTTACAATTCTGATTTAACATGATTTAAGATTAACAATATATACTCACGCTGTTAATTGCTCTATAAAAAAACTAGAAAATAAATCAATCTGTAAGTTACTTTATAATAGAGAGTTAAGAATATCCATTCTAAATAAGTTGGAAAATAAGTTTTAATTTTTCATTTTGATAGTAAAAGGTTTGTAAATAAATATTCATACAGACAATGGAAGAATTACCTGAGATTTGATTAATCCTAATACAAATAAAGACAAAACTATTGAATAAACTATTTGCGAAAAAACTACTTGAAAAGTGGAAATTGCAAAATTTCTTACCCTAAATTATATTACATGTAGAATTGGAAACTTTTCTGTGGAATCATACTTGATAATATACATTCTCAATACGATCAATGAAAAAATATGCCATCTTACTTTATGTTAGTGCTTTGATGTTAGATCTTTCAAAACGACTACATTTATCTTCTAATATTTTTATTGCTTCAACATATCCCAAGTTCTTTGAATAAATATATCAGAAGATACAGTCGACTATAACGCATTTTTATCAATTAATTCCTTATATAGTACACATTTACTTTGATACTATTAAGAATTTTCATTTACTTTTCTGCTTGAATAAAGCAAATTTTATTGTAAACTACAAAAATTACAGCGAACTTCTGTAACTTGAACACGCCATTGTATGTGAACCATAAAAATGAAAGTGTATATAATTATAGTTAATATTATTAATAACATGAAATAGATAGTATAATGAATTTTTTATTCTTAATCATGCATAAATCCATAAATTATTTTGGTTATATCAATTGAAACATTCCATTCATTCTGAATTAGTTCTTGTCGAAAATATTTTGTGAACATAGCAACAAAAATAATAATACTCAGCTTACCAAAAGTTAAGGAAAAAATCACAAAAAGAGTGATAACTTTCACAAAAAACAATCCAATCTCACTGAAATTTGAAACTATTGGTGAGTAACATTAAGTGAACAATGTGACATTATGCAAAAAAGGGTGCAAAAATTAGTTTTTAATTATAATTGTTATGTAATCTTTCTTATTCTATAAATAAAAAATATTTAATTTTCTAAAATTTTCCCCGCATTTTAGTGTTTATTTTTTCTAAACGAATCGTACATGACCAGGTAATCATTCATTCATCATCTTTTAATTTAAAAAATAGAAAATGGAAAAGCAATGAAAGAATTATTTTTGACAAAAAGAATTCAACTTTCCTGAATTGAAAACTTTTTGTTAAGGAAAAATATGAATATCCATGTGCAAAATTTTGTTAATAATTTATCAAAATAAATTATTTTAGCAACCAAATGTAGTTTCTAAAATAGAAATTTATTTCACCATCATTTATATGGTAATATGTTTTATATAGCAATTTTATTACTCAATTTAATTTTTAATCACTTTTGTTGAACACAATATGTATGCAATAATCAAAGCATATAATCATTTATTATTCAAAACAAATAAGTGCATAAATACTAATAAGGTATTCATATTTATAATTGGCAATTAAAATTATCAATACCTTTTAATCATTATCGGATATAAAAATTTACGTAATGGCGTTATTTGCAACTAATTATGGATAAATTTAAATAATCCAGTATAATTCAATAGAAATTTTATAACTCAAACTTAAATAATAAAACAATACAATATTCATGCAATTTATGAAAGATTATTATCTTAATTTTAATTTGATTCTTAAATTTGATATACTTAAAGTAGTTTAAATAAGGAAAAATATTGGATTTTAAACCATCTAATGAACGAAAGATTATTCTCATAATAAAAGAGAATATTATTATCTATTCGATATTTAATTAAGGTAAATTTAACAACTATGAGAAATTTGAAGCAAATGTAAAAATTATTGCTTTTCTAATGCTTGTATACATTTTTAAGGTAAAAAATTTAATGTAACACAGTTTTGTAGTTTTAATGTTGTTATGTAAATAATTGTAAAATAGGCATTTAATTTTAATAATTTAAAAATGTGTTTCCTTTTTAATAAATTTAAGCATAAAATTATTAAATTTTGACTTGCAACAGTGACATATATATTAGCTAATGTATAATATTGGTAAATTGACTTTGCCATAATGACATAAAATCACTACAACTTTTTAATCAATCAAATAAAAATTTGTTATCATATTTGCCATTCCATGAAGTAAAGGAACCATTAAGTTTCTAAATATTTATTTCCTTCGCAAATACATGAATCTTTTTTTTGAACAAAGCATACAAATACTTAAAATAAATATAAAATTCAAAATTGCGAAATTATTAGGATATAGAAGATCTTAACAATATATATTTTTATAAAAGAAATCTATTCATTTGTATAAATAATTAACTACAAACAGTATTTTTGTATTCTATCTATTCATTTCTAATAAATAATTATTCACGTTGTTAAATAAAGTTACAATAATAATGATAATCAATGCATCATCTTTATTTCTTAATTTATTTACCATTTCATTGTTTTGCATCGCAATAGTAATAGAATAATATAAATGTTTCTACTTTAATACTTAAATAAGTGTTTTAAAGAACTTAATTACTAAACTTAGTGAGACCTAAGTTGAAATTAATTACAATATGCATATGAAAGGAAAGAAAATACTTTTATAAAAATATTTTCTTCAGTTTTACTTTCTTGCGTAATTACTACAATTTTTCTTTTGCTGACAAAGCATTAACTTAAGCCATTAAATAATTCTTATTTTATTAAAGAATATATTGTTTTGAAAAGTAATATAACGAAGAATATATTCTACAATTTTCGGTCAATATTATTCAAAGTACATTATATATATATATATATATATAACATAAATTGTGAAGGAATAAAACGAAGTTTATTCTAAATAATAAGATATAAAGTACTTTTTACAAGTTTAGATTTAAATGCTTTAAAGTGTTGCTTTAGAGAGTTATAATTTCTTCATTTAAGAATCATCAAAAATGTGTTCTTCACATTCAATTGATTACTTAATATATTTAATAAAATATTTTGCTTATGTTAAGTTATTTCTAACTTATATGAATTGTTTAACACTCGAAACACCTTAACAATAGATGACCAACTAAATGTACAAGATCCACATATCCTTCGAACAATAAATATCAATTTCATATATATATGATAGTTCTCACTATGATTGCTAAGTTTTAAGATTTTCTTTAAGCAGGATTGTATGTTTTTTTTATTTACTTTCTTTACAGTCTATCTATTGATAAATTGTATCGATAAAAAATGACCTACAAGTCTAATCTCTTAATGAATGGCAATAAAATCTACGTGAGTAGTGACTTCCATTCAAAGGAAGTCTCATGTGCAGGTATTGATGGCTCTGTGTAATAAAACGTTTGTTTTTATGGTATAACTAGTGGAGATAGGAAATAATAAGTATGCATTTGTAGCACATGTAAATGAACAAATCAACTATAATTATTTTCCATTTATGCGAAATGTTATATTACTGAAAATTTTTTATATAAATGCTAATTTTCTGAAAGTAAGTCATATCGAAATATTGTATAAATTTTAAAGTTTTCAAAATTTCATTAAATCCGTTCTTCACTACAATAAATTTAAATGCTATGAAGAATTATTTCTGAATTTCAGTCTTTATTTTCTTTATTATGAACAAATTTATTATAGAACACTGAGAATCACGATACTTATTTTCCTTATTATTATCTACAAATGTTTTTAAATTCTTTTGGAATGAATACAAATTATTTTCAATTTTTTATTATTAACAAGAAAATTGATAATTTTTTATCAAGATATTTTTTTCAATTATTTGAAGGGGAGATAAAGGTCATTCCTTAACATTTTTAGTTATATATTAATATTTTTTGTAATTTTTTAAATTCTGTTTCGTACAATCGAAATACAACATTCATTTTAAATAATTCAATAAGTATTTCTAAATTCTAAAGTTTATGAAACAATGGATAACATTTAAGAAGATACTTAGAGTACTAATAAAAATTGGTTTCAAAAAAATATCGGAAATAGTGCTTTAATAAAACATATTGACTTAAGCCTTTTCAAAAGAAGTCTGTAAAATTGGAGTGTGAAACTTGTGAAAAGAGCTATAAAAATAACTGTATGAAAGGTTGCGATTGTAATCTGAGAAATTTCGTAAGGAAACATATTTATGCTGTTAATGAGGTTATTTTTCAACTCATCAAAAATACGTCTGTCTTTTTGAAATTTCTATTAGATGAGAAAAACTTGATAATTCGTAAAATTTACGTTTAAAAAATTGCTTTTATTTTGCATTCCAATTTAAATATTTAGTTTTGGTAAATAAAAGACTTTTATGAACATAATTTAAGTTGCAGAAAATAGAATTCTTTAACTGTTCTTCTCAATTGAATTCGGTCTTGTTAAAATACATTGATTTTGTTCTATTAGTCACATAATAAAAATAATTATTTATTATATAATGTTTCAAATTTTATGTAGTTTTTATATTTATTATATAGTACACATATTTTATGCTATAACACAAGATTATGTCTGCTTTTCTTCGAATGTATGATCTACATTTATATTCTCTTTTCATTTTCTTTACTTATTTTAGAAGACTAAGAAAAAAGTAGAATATATTTCTATTTTTTTTATTGAAATAGAATATATTTCTTATTTTAGAAACAATACCTGAAAATATAACAAAGGAGATTGTAAAGATAGAATGTGCTCAAAAATATACTTGAAATAATGTAAAATTAAATAAAAACATTTCATTAAATTCAAGACAGGAAAAGATATCATGAAACATTTTAAAGCTGCTCAGAGATTAGAATTAAAATTAGAGCGATTTGTTCAACATGTAAAAAAGAATAAGAAGCGTCATATTATTTTTGTTTAACTTTATTTATTATTACTTTGAAAAATTCATTGAATGTGAAATAATGAATGCTTTAAAATATTTGATGGTACACCTAAGATTCGTTTCGTGGACAATATGATTTTTAGTTGTTATTACGATGATGATGCAAAAATAATTAATAAATGAATATATTTTATCGTCAAAAATTTCCATAAATGTATGTTTTTAAACGTAGATAATACTTAAGTTGATAAACAAAATTAAAACTAAATATTCTATGTGCTTATTTACTGACACTAATAGTCAAAATATTTTGCAATATTTTTTTTCTCTCTTAGAAAATAGAGAATTTCATAGACAATTGCATTGATTTTATAGATTTTTGTTTAGAAATAAGTTAGTTTAAGTTATGTGAAAAAATAAATTAATTTATGTTTATTAAAAATCAATATTTAACTTTTAGACTAATATTATATTATATGATGTGTGCTGGAAGTGACAAACATTATATCCAATATCTTTTATTTACCATACTTTAAAATGTACTACACCTGAAAATATACCACGATAAGATATCTGTTATCTTTCATATATTAGTTATTTGTTACAATTTGTGTAAATTTAATGTTGAAATTTGGTTTGCCTTTCCTATATTTAAGGTATATTAATTTTTAAATATGATTCACATAATTCTTAATTGTTGTTAAAATGCTGATGTAAAAACGTTATTTTACTCATCATCATTAGAGACCATTAGAAAAATTGCAATAAATTAGATTTTTCAATTTCTCCCCAAATTTTGTGTACTGATGTCCTAGAATGTTACAATTTGGGAACGGGTCAAATAAGGAGTTCCCGACATCCATTTACAGGCATTTACAGGAGAAAATGTGGACGTAGCATGTTGCTATGCTACATTCGTTCTTCCGGGGTTAAAGCTTGTCTTAACCCACTGAAACTGTAACCGGTCCATAAGGACTACACGGCATCCATAGTCCACCTTACAGGCAGTTACTGGAGAAAATGAGGTAGCGGTATATCTACCTCATTCTTCGTTTTTCCCGGTATCTTAACGCCATGGGCATGCTTGGAAACACCCAAATTCTTTTAGAGAAATCTCTTCTAAAGATTTTGTTGAAACATATGTTAAATTTCCTTTATTTAAAATAGACTTAATTTAAAGAATAGATAAGTACAAAAAATGGCCAAAAACACTATTTTCGCTGCGTGGGACCTTTATAAAAATAGTAAAAAATGAGATCATTTTGTTTTAAGGTATATATAAGGAAAGATAAATATACCTTTTTTAACATTGAGAGTTTGAACACGTAGTATTTACAACACCCAAATGAGTTATAGATAGATTTCAAATAAAATTATTTATTTATATTAATAAAATTTTTTAATATTAGGAAATATATTTTTCCGATTTCGAATATTCAAAGCAATATCAAAGTACTTAAGGATGTAAACAAAGCCATAACATCTAATTACCTAAATGTTATTCTTAAATATCTATTATTGATCATTAATTACAATAATCAATTAATTGTAACTATTAAGTTTATTTTTATAAGTTGTTCATTAAAATTATTTTATTAAATTTTGTGTAAAGAATAATTTATGCTTTGTGAATTGTAAGCAAATATTAGGAAAATTCTCTCCTATGAACAATATTCATAAGTTTCATTCAGAATTACATTACCTCCAGTATAACTTATCAACACCGAAATTAGTTTGAGTTCCAGAATCTTGCAATCAAACAATCCTCTAGATTACATATTAGAAAACACAGTAATGAAGAACACTTCAAGCAGTTTGGCACTGTTTTTTATTAAAAAGGTTTTCCTCAACTAGCTAGGATTACTTTTCAATACTTAATAGTATAATTTGTTATCATTTAGCATTGGTGGTAGGTAGGGAAATAAATAACCTTTTCTTAATGAAAAATTAATTTTTTATATGACTGAAATCGATAAAGAATTAAATTAGAGAATAACACTTATTATTTGAGCAAAAAGTTTTTCTAACAAAAATAATGTAAAATTGACATTTACATTCATTGAATTCAAAAAGATGAATATTTTTATTACCATGGAAATATTATTCAATCGTATTAATTTGTTAAATAAACATAAAATTAGATTTCAAAAATATTATTGTATGTCACAAAACAGACTTAAAATACTTAATGGTTAATCAAAAAAATTTTCAAATTTTCATAACTAATTTTTTATCCTTTACATTTTAAAAATGCACTATAAAATATTGTTACACAAATCAACATGCATTATCTAAAATTGTTGAATAAATCATATTAAATTATCATCTGTCTATTTTGATTCATATTATATTAATTTTAAAATTAACTCTAAATAGCTAAGTTTTATTTAAATATTTTATTGATATTTTAAGAAATAAATTACTGTATTTATTAAAATATGCATAAAATCGCTTAATAATTGTTCTACATTAAAGAACTTTCATTATGTATGTTCATTATGTATATTTCATTATGTACAAACTATGTATTTTCAGTTTGATTTTAGCCAACTAACGTAGTTTGAATCAAACTAATTTATTGAACATTTTTCGAAAGTTATAGATTTTAAACAAAGAGAGTATTTTAGAACTTTCTGAAGATTTTGAATTGATTTTTTTTTCTTTCTATCATTCCACTTTTGCTACATCTTTCCTTATATATCTTCACCGTTGAGTAAAAAGTTGGCAATTTAACATTTTTCCTTTCTTGCAAATGGCTTCCTTAGAATTTTTTTTTTCCAAAAAAACCGAAAACTTTCTCTAAGGCAAAACTATTGTGAAATAAAATGTTCTACCAAAAAAGCATGCAAAAAATGAACTTAACAAAAAAGAAGACTTTATCCCATAACCAATGCCTAGAGTCAAATAGTTTTCACATCAAAAAGTAAGCTTGTTGAAAAATTGGCTTCTCGAAAAATAAAAAGATAATAGAAAATACAAAAAAATTATTGCCGTTATTTAGGTATATTTTAACAAACTATCTGACCTAATAAATGGTAGTTTAGTTTAAAATATTTCTTCGGATAAAAATGTTGAATTTACTACAACTTTATAGGAACGTTATTTTACCATGATTCTTATAAGAGAATATAGGGATCTTTTTGTCAAATCTTACAATGCAAATTTCCCCCTTTGACAAATTATTTTAAATTTTTATTTAAATAAGTTCAAAATTACAGTGCAATCATTTTCTAACACTCATAATAAACAATAATCCTATTTTTGAGCATCTCAAGATATATTACAGAGTTAACGGGAATCATTTTTTAAGTTAATTTCGTACATACTTTAAAAATGTGTAAAAATAATTTTATAATCCTAAAAATAAATAATTTTTTGAAGCAAACCAGATTAATTTTTTTTTACATTTTATAGATCTTAAAACTGTGGAAAGAAAAATGTTTGATTGAATTATGAAATTTTATGAATAAACATTAAATGTAAACATTTAAAAGATCGACTGCTTTTGCATTATATAATTATCTGAACTAATGTAATAAAGAAGAACCTATGCTTTACTTTTAGATGTTCTGATAACAATAAATAATTTTATACTGATAATAATTGTAAATTTAAACTTAATTTTTAATACAAATGATTTGATTTTATAGAAAAAAAAAATTTATTTTCAAACATTTTTTAAAAAAAATTTTTTATCATTTAAGTATTATTAGCATTTTCTAAACACTCTTTAATTCCACAATATAATATTTTTATGAATAAAGTGATTTTAGTTTTAATGTTTCTAAAATGTGTGTGTGTGTGTGTAAATTGCATATTTAAGTTCATGAATTTGTTTTTAGTGAAATTATACTTATATTGAAAAGCTAATAGTATCTGCGAAATCTTGGATCATTGTAGCTCTCATTATTTTAGAACTCAATAAAAAATATATTGTTCATTTCTACAAACATTACAATCAATTCATATATTTCAATCATTAACGTATATGTCAATCATTAATGTCAAGTTTAGGCTAAGTAGAGTTTCAGTATTGTTAATATATTGTTAACATATGGATTTTTTGAATTTCCAACTTGTCAAGAAAGTTTTTAAGTATTTGAAGCTGACCCATACTCACAGCGCATTACACGTATGAATGTATCTATAAATATATATAAATATATATATATATATATATATATATATATATATATATATATATATATGTATGTATGTATGTATGTATGTATGTATAAGTAACAGATTTTGAAGTCTACAGTCTTATTAAATCTTTAGGAAGTATAAATTATGGCAAAGGTAATATTTTTTAAAACAATTTTGTGTTATAAATTAAGAATGGATTTTTTTTCGTGTTTTGAATATATAAGAAGATAAATTTAAAATGTCGTAGAAAATTTCATTTCAAACAAAAACTTTGATTGAAATTATTTATTTCAAAAAATTTAACTTTTAAAATAAAATGACATTTTTATTAAAAATATATTTTGAAATACAAAATTTTAAATTTAATTTAATTTGTAAAAATTATAAATAACTGCAATAAGAAAATTATTTTTCTGAATTGAATGTTCTAGATAATTTTACTATTTATGAATATTAGTATATTTTTCCAAAATAGTTTAACAGCTTTTATTATTTGTGTACAAATATAGAAGATTTAAAAATGTTGAATGGATAAAAATCATTATTTACAAAAATAATTTCAAAGACTTTAAAAACTAAAAAGCACAATTTATTACATACAAGTAATTCAAGAAAGGTAAAATAATTAATATAATATCCTTATTCATTTTTCACACAAAATATATCATGAAGTCAATTAATAGTAAAATAATTTTTTATTTAATTAATTTTTTGAAAATATAAGAAAATTTAATTTTTTCATGAATTCTCTTTGAAAGACAAATTTTAAAAATGTTAAAGTTCGTGTAATTGAATTGGAATAACTTAATTTTAGAGATTATAAACAAGAATTTTTAGCAAACTTGGTAAATATTTAATTTAATGTTAACTACTTGAATTATCAGAAAATGATATAAAAAGTATTTTTAAAAACATTTCTTATACTTAGATACTTAAAAAAGGTTTTCTGAAGTGAAATATTTAAAATAACAAAATTTAAAAATGCAAACACAATTTACCAATAAAATATTTCTCGATATTTACGTTACCACTAGCAGTTACGTACGAAAAAAGCAAATTGATTCCTTTTCAGCGATGGAAATTTTTTATATACTAGAGCATAAAATTTTACTATAAAAATAAGTTCATTTTCTTTAAAATATAAAATTTGTTTTAACAATTTAGGTATTTAAATTCTTGCGTGATTAATGATTACGTTCAACTTACACATAAGGAAAATTTTAATACTCACACATTATTTTTTTTTATTTTCCAGAAAAATTATTTCTGTTCTTAATCAATTTTTCATATGGATTAATTAGATTTCAGCCCTGTTATTGTTATTATATAATATAATTACTAAAACTAATACTCTACTTTAAGCTCAAGTTAATTACAATCTTTGAATCATACTGCAATTTTTTTGCATGGCAATAATTTATAACGTAAGCCTTTCTTTCAGTTTTTTATTCAAAAATATGCATTTTTTGCATATTTGAATAGATTACAAATAAAATTATATTGCATATGACATTCAAGATTATTCAATTTTGTCACATTCATTAAGAGTGGAAATTGTTTGTTCGATTTATTTTTAAATATTATCCATAATTTCAATAGTAATTGACATAAGTATTATTATTCCCTTTCATTTAAATAAATACTTTTGAAAAAAAAGTTAGACAAAAACAAAAATCAATTCGTTTGTTGATCTTCAGTATAATCAATTGTGTAAATAAGTGATTGTTTAAAAAAATATGGTTTTTCTTTATTATTTTCTTCAGTGCAAAAATATTAACAAACCTACTTTAATGGTGGAAATAAAAAATTCTTGAAAAATGCTATGCTTTCTATCTTCCAATTTAAATAGAAATGTTTTTATAATCCTGATTTCTTTCTTCCCAAAAATTGAAACAATCTTCGTTTAATTTAACAATCTTGTTATCTTTGGCTTATCTTCATTTTTCACCTTGTAAATTTGTAAAAACTCATTATTACTTCTTTTGACAAAATTCGTTTCAGTTTGAAGATTAAATTCTTAGATGATATTAATCTTTGTTATTCCATCATGTTCTCTTTTTTCCTAACTACCTTTGTTAATATATGTTATTTCAAAAAGAAGTTCTGTAAGCATTAAAAATTTAAATCAAAACGAAATTCATTTTCTTCCAGATTCATATCCTATTTTTAATTAGCTAAATTCAATAAAACCGGACGCTAAGAAAGTAAATCCTTATTTCAAAAATTATTGAATCAAATGTATAAATAAACGAAAAAACAAGTTCTTGAAAATAATAATATTATTTGATAAAATAGTTCAATTTATAACATTTAAATTTTATTGGTCTTTATTAAATTGAATTTAAAAGTAGAATACATTTCATATTATTTATAAGTTTCTTTTTTGTTTCTTAAATTATTTGAGTGTTAAATTAGTTGTAAATATTTTTGTAATGTTGAAATTTAGAAAAAATTTCTATACAAAATGGAAAATGTACCAAATATTTTCCTCAACTAAGACATTTTTTTTAACAATTTTGCAGAGAATTTGGGATTAATATATCATTTTA
>JAPDSC010106611.1:0-10193 GCA_026290005.1 Latrodectus geometricus
AAAAAATAAAATATGTGCCTACAAAATCTTTAAATTATTCTTCAGACTGTAAAACATAAATATAGTTATAATAACATAAAAAGAAACAAAAAATAAGAAGAAGTAGCAAATAATGTGGAGTGAAAACAGGTGTAAAAATGCTAAATTTGGGAGATGAAATTTTAGTGTAAATTGTAATGTTACAAATAAAGTAACTAATCAAAAAATATATTTGGAGTTAAGTATGAGTTTATTTAGTTAACAAAAGTTATTGTTGGCTAATGGAAATCACTAAATATACACTAACATTAATCATACTATGAATTCAAATCTTAAAAATACTCTTCAAGTCACCAGATTTCCCGTTATTTATTAATTTATGAACAACAAAACTAATAAATTTCTGTTTTTTATATAGATATGTGGATACAAGTACATAAACACTCACAATGTATATATATCTATATACATTACAATTTAACATTTTAATTAAGTTTTGTATCTATTTTTTAAGGAGTCATATGCATACAAATCTTTAATATATACATATATATATATATATATTAAAGAAATTCTCATTCATAATCAATAAACAATAATTTTCTTACAAGATTTTCTGTGATTCATAAAGTTCAATTTGTAATTGAAAAAATATAGGTTTGCTACATTTTAAAGTACATATTCTACACAATAGATGGCAGCATTAAAATAATAATTTCGAATATTTAAACTTCAATGAGTATTTTTAAAAATAGAAAAAATATTAATGAATAATTTTCAGTATTTATAGTTTATTTATATCAAATATAATAATCTTACTCAAAAAAGTAATAGACAATACAAATTAAGCGTTTTTGAATATTATTAAAATTGTAATTTTAACATTATTTTTTTGAATATTTATGTTCGAACGAAAGTTTTATTTGTTATTTAAATTCTAGAAATACTTTAAGTTTGATTCTGTCCATAAATAAATTATTTTATAATTACAATTTAATATATTAGACTTTCATTCATAGTTTATGGAATGTATCGTTTATATATGGAATCAGAAATATACGTTATTCTTGCATGTTCATATTGCAATTATTTGGGAAAATAAAAACATGGTAAGGATTATTACTTTCAAGGAATATTTCATGAAAATAGTTAAAGTAATAGAAATAAGAATACGAAAACTGAATTTTCTCATCACTCAACATCCAATACTATTTTCAATTTAACAGGAAGATTTTATATTTAAGAGAAGGATAATATTAATTTGGCTCAAATTTTTCTAAAAATTCTCTAATATTCTTTATTATGATAGAATTAGATTTGAGTGAAATTCATTACAATTTTTTAGGAAAGGAAATTATGTAGTTTTTGTTATTTAAATTTAATAAATGCACAAAACATTCTAGACTATTTACATGGTGGTGTATACTTAAATAAAAAAAATAGTTTTTTATAAAATAAATCTAATCTTTTGTTTAAAAAAGCAATTTTTATTTTATGTCAATAACTACAGGGTTTACAAACTTTATTTAGTATAGTAAATAAAAATAAAGTTTCCTTAAAATACAATACGTTGATTTCTAACTAATTTTAGAAACTAATTTTTAATTCTAATAAATTTATGATTTAGTAAAATGTGGAAATATTGTGGAAAGAATATATTTCCTGTAACGATAAAAATTAGCATTTCATGGCATTGTTAATTATTTTCAAGGGTATAAATCTAAATCTGATAAACATATTGATCAATCAATTTTCATAACCACTTACATGAAAATAATCCCTAAAATAACATTATTTTCAGTTATAACGGTAATTATAAAAATGTGCTATCAGAGAAACAGTGCACGTTACCATAATGATAATTATGCTGTTATTCTATATACTCAAATAATAAGGTAATAGGCTTGTAAGTATAAATGACTTACCTATATGTGTAAAAATGAAAGTCTATTTGTGCAAAATATATATACTTAGAGCAACATGTTCTGAAGTAGACCTGGCTCACTATCCTTGGTCTCTCATCACATTTAAAAAAAATAATGTAATTTCAATTTTTAAGCATGTTCTACTGTTTGATTAAATTTCTAGATAAATTCTTTACTTCTTTTTGAATTTATTTTGAAAAAAATAAAATGAAGCACAGGAAAAGATATCCCTTGCCATCACTCAAACATACAAATAACCGAAAGATTTTTAAAAATGACTGCATTTTTACTTACGACAGATTATTTTAACTCCAAAACGTTATTATTAGTTAATTGCAATATGTTTCCAGATGCTACTTTTGTCCGAAAAATATGCCCAATCGTCTTACAATTTTGAGCTACCATCAAGTGATGAAGTCAAAATTCAGACTGCGTTTTTATACAATACAAAATTCTACATTAGCTGATGGACTATATAGAACTTTTTAAATGCTCAGATTATTTCAGAATGATGGTTTTGGGCTGGACCAAATTAAAGTTTAAAAGTAACATTCAAATACAAATCAAGTCATGAGAAATAAAGTACAAAATTCAAATAAAGTTCTGTATTTTAAATTGAAATGAAGATAGAAATACTTTATTTAATTGAGTATAATTTTACAGCAAAAGATTCTAAGGATTCTTTTCATAAAATCATCAGCAATTTTTATTCCCTAGTGCTCAAAGTTAAGATAATTTCAATATTTCATTGATTTTTTTTTCTGAACCACTGGACAGATTTTAATGATGTTTAGTATAATATTACTCAGCTTAAAGATCACTAATGTGATAAGATGAGAATATTAGCTATCTAACTTATCAAAATCTATTGTATATGTAAATGATTAAGAGAAATAGCTACAAGTAAAAAAGTTATGCTTAAGGCAATAAAACCCCTAACAATTTTTCCCCTCGAGAATTTACGCAGCTGAAATCGTCATCAGTGAATTACAATTCAACTAACAAGTTCATTATAATTCATCGACAAATGGCATTCTGTTCACTTGGTTTACTTTTGTGATTGGATCTTGTTCCTGCGCATGCTCTGTTATGTATATAAATTTAGTTAAATATGAAGATGTGTACTATTTTAAATATTATAGTTAACCTTTTCACTGATAGATGTCGTCTTGCATGGTTGAAATAGTGCATTGATGAATATTTCAAATCATGACTCGGAAGCAAAAATAAACCATATACGCAATTTTTTTCTTTAAATTTTTGTATTTTTATACAGGTTCAAAAATAAATTTGAAATTACCAACTTTAATCTTGCACTTATTAAATTTCATCACTGAAGTATATTTTTAAAAAAAATAATTAAATTGGTTGATATTTAATAACGATTGCATAATTACTTTAGATTTAAAATAGTTTCTAATATAACAGAACTTCAGATTCAGTATGTTATTTTATTTTAAAATTATTTATCCAAATTTTAAAAATTAAAAAACTTCTAAAAATTAAATATCGTTTATTAAAATAAATAATTAATTTAAATATCATGCATTTTTAATATTTAAAATAATTCAAATTATTTTCATATGAAGAAAGAAATTATTTTTATATGAATATAATATTGAATTGGTAAATTCTGTATTATGTTTACATCAATGATTATCAAAAATAAAAACTATCCAAAACATTATTTTGAAATTCTATTTAGTTTCATATTTCGAATGGCAACACAATTCTCTTTTATTCTCGAGATAATACGATTTTAAGCGAACGTTCTCAAGAGCATTCTTTTAATGAATTATAAAGTCCAAACGATTTGAAATTTCAACTACTTTTTAAAAGTAATGAGATGATTCAATGGAAAGATGAGAAACCTTTACTTGATAATATGAAATTTCCAGAAAAGTTATGGAATTTAGTAAATAATTGCAATAGTGGAGCTATTTCTTGGAGTTTAGCTGGTGACTCAATAACTATAGAATATGGTAAATTCAAGTCCGAATTCTTATCTGGTGAAACAGCTATTTTTAAAACAAATAATATAACAAGCTTTATTCGACAGTTAAATCTATACGGATTTCGAAAATGTCATCGATTAAGTGACGAAGGGCATGAATTTAGGCACCCATTTTTTATAAAAGATCGGAAAGATCTTTTGAGTTTTATTATAAGAAAGCCTGGACAGTTAAGTATTATTTCACCAAGAAGTAAGAATAAAATTTATAAGAAGAAAATGTATCAAAAAATATCAAGTCCAGAAGTAAGTTTATTTGGTATAAATAAGTGAATTGAAAAACTATTTTAATATAATCAGAAATTTAAAATCAAATTTTGTATAGATGTGTTCATTTGGCGTAATTTCATTTTTAGAGAAATTTTTTTGTCTTTTTTCGCTCTCCGAACAATTTGCCTTCTAATTATCAAGAAAAATAAAAATGCTGAAAACTTTTTTACAATTTATTATTTTAGTAACCTTAGTGATATTATTAAGGTGCAATTTAGAATTTCAGTATATCTAAAATTCTTTATTTTTTCTTGTATTTTTTAAGAGTAATTCATGCGTTAGCTTAAGCATTTCCTCAACAGATATTTTCTCCTTAATTGTATCACATGTATCAATGTATTTTTTATCCTTACTTTTTCTTGATTTCTTTGGCATATTATTATATTTTTTGGATGTATCCTATTTCGATCCATCCAAAAGCCAAGAGCGATAAACTTTGGGAAAAGAAACCCAATCAATTACCAGGATTATAATTTCAAAAATAATCTAGAAAATTTCATTATTTTTTGTTTTAAATAATTATTAAGATGGTATTATGCATATCAGAAAAAAAGTATATTTCTTGTATTAATGTATATGTGAAAGTAGTACTTTGCTTTCGAATATTACATTAAATAACTTTTTTTTTCAAGCTAAATATATTTTGCATGAACGACACCATATGTTTCCATTCATCATTAAGCGATGGGTTGAAATAGGATTTTAATTTATTTTTTGAATAACTATTCTTCGCATGCTTCCTTGGGCTGTAAAATCATTGTAATTCATTCTGCTTGCATTTCTTATTAATAAATATGAGTGCATATATTTATTAAATAAATAATGAATATGCTGTTTTTTGGTTGAATTGCATTTTAGATCCAACCCATCGCCATGATACATAAATTTTAGAGATAGGAACTCTAACTATACACAAAAGTGTTAATCTCGAGATGAACGCACTAAAAACTCTTATCTTTTTCAGCTTTTAATGCGTTTTTAAAACGATGCTATACACATATTAAAAATAAAATAAATTTTTTCCTTATATAATTAAGTAAAAAAAATGCTTTACTTTTGCATTGCAGACTGAATATATAATTCTTGCATACGGTGCATATTTTTTTGTACTTTTATTTTAGAATAAATTGTTTTGTATTATTTTTTTCGGTTATCAGCAATTTAATGGACCAAAATTTAGATTTTACTTTTTTTTATTTGCAAATTTTTGGCATAAATGCCGTATAATCTCATAGGCAAATTATTGAATTTTGTTATTATTTTGGATAATATCATTATTTAGCAGATATCCGCCAAAAAACATAGAACACGGAGCACAGATTTTTTCATATTTAACGCTTTTTATTATTTAACCGGTTTAATTTTATTATTTAGATACTTTAGATAGAAGTTTTTCAAGAAAGAATTTACATTGTAATTATATCAGCTTGGGGTGAAAATGCCCATTAGGTCCTCTACTTGGCGCGTTTTTAAAATCGCCGATGCCATGGCGAAAATTCTACCACTGTTTCAAAGTGAAACTTAATTAAGGATCAATGAAAAGGCTAAAACAAAAGAGTAATTAATGAGCATGAGCGAAAAAAACGCTTCAAATTCGTGAGTTGATGAATTAGGGGACCTAAAGCGCAATTTAACCCAGCTTGGTAACATATCATTATTGCCGGAAAAAATTAAAAATTCGCCAAAGAGATTATATGGTAGCTCAAAATTTAATATTTTATATTTTTATTTAGGCAAATTTAAATATTTAATATTTTTGGGCATAGATGGCGTATGTATTAAATATTTAAAATCTGACTTGCTGTACGATACCTCTGGAGCAATTTTTCCACATTTGGAGATAGATAATATTTTTTGGCAACCCTTTCTTTTGCACAGGCAATATTCCATATTCTGTTTTTTTTTTTTTTATTTTATACCTCGCTTGTGCAAAATGGCGAAATTTTTGACGACATTTTGAAAAAGTTGCCAAGAGTGACCGTACAGTAAATCTTTAATAAATTTGCTTCACATCATTCTAATTTTTTGAGTTTGGCGATATTTTGGGTGAATTTCTTTGCTTATCTGGAAACATGGTTCTTATGACGTCATAGAGATGGAGGATAATAAGAATTATGTACAAAACTTACTACTTTGATATACTCCCCCCCCAAATCAGAAATTTGGCGACTTTTTTTCCCTCACCAACCATAATACCTGTTTTTAGCGCCTTTTTACACTTGCCAAGATAGATTCTCGCTAAATACAAATAATTAATAGATAATAAACTTTTAAAAAAAACTCAGAAAATGGTACAAAATACAAGAAAATACTAAATTTGGCAACAGCAAATACCTAAAAACTGAAAAAACCTAAATTGGTAACACCAAAATAAGAAATAGCAACCCTAAAAAGTTCGTAGGCCAGTGCCAGATTTGGCGCGTAATATTTTTTTGGGGGGGTAAATCAAAGTTGTTCCCAAAACTTTATTTTGGTAACTTTAATGTTTACGTCATTACGAAGAAATTAAAAACATCTTGCTCTAGTTTCATGATTTAATTAATATTCTCATATTTTCTTTCTTTCTTTCTTTTTTTTTTTTTCTAAATCTTAGTATTTGAAATATATATATTTACCTTTTTTATTTATCAGATTTAAATTTATTATTTTTATATAAGCCATGATGGAATTATTTTGGCACTTCATCTTGGATATAATTTCTGGTCATTAAAAAATTCAAAAATTACCATGATGGAATTATACGGCATTTGTGCCGATCAGGAAAAAAAATAGAAACAGAATAGGGATTTGTTATTACGTCATAGAGATCGAGAATATTAAGAATATTTTCCAATATTCAATTTTAGCAACCTTTTCAATTCTACATTTACTCCATCCCAAGGAAATTTAGAACACTTTGTTCTGTAAGTTTTGTGACCTGTTAGAATACTTAAATTCTAGGTTGTATTGGTTTTGTTCGTATTTTCTTATTTTTAATAATTATTATATTTTATAATAATTTCTTTTATTTTTTTAAACTAATATCTACATTTTATAATTCAAATTTAGGTTTTCGAAATTGATGTTCCTATGTATTCTTTTTTTTTAATTATTAGGTATATTAAATTATAATTTATATTCACATTTGCGAAATTAGTTGAAAATGTGCTATGGGTCCCCTGCTTGGCGCGTTTTCAAAAACACCGTTGCCATGGCGAAAATTATGTCGCTATTTCAAAGTGAAACTAATTAGCGACCAATGAAAAGGTTAAACAACAGAGTAATTAATGAGCATGCGTAAAAAAGCACTTCAAATTCGGGAGTTGGTCAGGAAGGGGACCCCAACTGTAATTTAACCCGAAATTTATATATTCCCATATTTTTCTTAGAATTTGTATGCGAATTTTCGAAATCATTGATCCTATATTTTCCTTATTTTTTATTTGTCTTGCCTGGCCTTCCCTTGTAGCTCATTAAGCGTCTGTGTCACATACGCCACAAGTATTTTTATTCTCTGTGGTGCAGGGCTGTTCCTCTGCCAGTCCAAAGCATGCACATCCAAAACTTGTTGAAGTTATTAAATATTGTTCTTATATTTTCCTTTTTCAAAATCTTAATTTTTCAAAAATATATTTAACACTTTTTAATATTTATCCGGTTTTTTATAATTTAGATACATAAATTTTTCAGGAAAGAATTTACATTGTAAGTACATCAGCTTGGAAACATTTCTTCATTGTCAGAAGAAATCAAAAATTCGCCAAAGGGATTATACAACATCTGTGACTCAAATTTAAATATTTATTATTTTGGCGCACAGATGACGTATAACCTATCATTCCAATTTTTGAGTTTGGTGATATTTTTGGCAGATTTCCTTGTTTATCTGGCAACCTGGTTTTTATGACATCATAAAGATGGAAAATAATAAGAGTTATGAAAAAATTTTATTTTAGTAACTCTAGTGCTTTCGTCTCTCGAAGAAATTGAAAAAATTGGGTAAAAATGGGCTTTAGGTCTCCTGCTTGGCACGTTTTCAAGAATGCCGATGCTATGGCGAAAATTCTACCTCTATTTCAGAGTGAAACTTTATTAGCGACCAATGAAAAGGCTAAAACCAAAGAGTAATTAATGAGCATGAGCGAAAAAGCGCTTCAAATTCACGAGTTGGAGAAGAAGGGGACCTAAACCAAAATTTTAAAAAACATTTTTAAAATTTAACCAAAATTTGTTCCATTTTCGAATTTTAATTAATAATATTTATATTTTCTTTTTAAAAACTTTATATATTTTCAATACATACATTTAAGATTTTTATTTATCGGATTTAAATTATTTATATGTCTAAGCTTTTTTCAAGAATTTATTACGTCATCTTGGCAGCATCTTTTGTAGCCAAAAGGATTTAAAAATTGGTATGATGGATAATACGACACCAGTGTCTATTTTTGTTTCAATTTTATCTTTAACCAGCAATAATTTTAATATATAAGCGTGCTTATAGTGTTTTTACGAAAGTCATAGATATTTGTAACACATAATATAAGCTTAGACAAATTTTATTTGTCTCTATCGAAATATTGTCAAAGATATAGTATAGCAACTGTTCAATTTTTTAGAAAAATGCATCATAATATTCTTAAGATTCTCTTTAAAAGATGTTTGGAATTGTAACTAAGTGACAAAAAAGTATTGGTAAAAGTTTACAAACGAGTACTCCTTGATTTTTTGGTGATTTTTTCACGCCAAAAAAAGCACTAAGACTGAGTAACAAATGATGACACCTGTGTACTTTTAATCTATTTAAGCTATTTTTATATCATTCTCCAAGATAAAAATGTACAATAAAATAAATAATGAATTTAATGGAGCTATTACAAAACTTCCAGTTTAAGTAATTTTGTTACAATGGGGCTGAATATTTTAAACCGAAATTCACTAGGTCACTAGGATATTAATTATACACTACTATGTTTTATTTGCTTTTAAGAAATAATATCTAATAAAAGAAACTAAAAGCTTAAGCCCAACAAAAATATAATATATAAAACAGCAAATAAATGTATTTCAAAAAAGATGTGTATGTTTGAAGCTCTTATTATAAAGTACAAAATGTGTATGAAAATGATTCAAAATAAAATTTGCATGACAAATAATATTAACAAAGCTATATATTATGTTTATTTTAAAAAAATAATACACAAAAGTATAAATTCTATTTTTGAATGAAATATTCTCGTTTCTAATATATATATATTTTTTAAGTTTTATCCATTGTATAACATTAGTTTTACTTGTTTCAATAATAATTACAGTTTAATTATCATATTAATACAAACAATGATTTTATAATTAATAATTTTAATTTTATTTAGATGTACATAAATGATAATGAAATAGAATCTCTGTATGAAGCAAGTAAATCTATATACCAGAGGAAACCACTGAACTATATTCAAGATCCTAATAAAGTAAACAGGAGACAAAATTTATGGAATAACTTTGCAGCTACACCTTATCCACATTTATCTAACAATTTAAATAACTGGCTGCCACCAAGTCCGACTTTTTATACTTTTCCGAAACAAGAGAAAGAAAATTCAGATGAAGCAACCATAAAAAAAAGTCCTGTTTGCCACAATTCACACATGACAGATAGTTTTCCAAATTTTGTAAATCCAGGAAACGTGTATTTTCTGCTTGTCCCAGGCTATGGACCTCCTCAGCAAAACCCTTTCATGTTTCAAAATCAAACTTTCGCTAATGGAATAATACCTGTTCCTGGAGTACCATTTGTTTTTCCAACGGAGACTAAGGTCAGCAACAAGTATTCAGAAACATCAGTATCTCAAAAAAATAAAGAAAATGATTCATCTTAAAACTTTTCGCAGCTAAAAATTTTTCAAGTGGTAAAAGAACTTTTCAGACATATAATTCTGCGAGCCACTAACTAGAATGTATTTCTTTTGGCTATTCATATCAAGTATGAATAAAGTTTGAAATATTATTTCGCAGTCTTTTTGGTTTTT
>JAPDSC010106635.1:0-14636 GCA_026290005.1 Latrodectus geometricus
TTGAAAATAGAAAAATATAGTTTGAATTGTTCTTCATAATATTAAAATAAAGAAATTAGTACGTTTAAATTGCTTGTAATGTATTGCAGTAATTTTAATGTGGTAATATTTTTTTTAAAAAAAAATTAACAATGGAGGTAGTAATCTTATTTGTATCAGCTTTCTAAGAGCAGCTATTTATGTATAAAAATCATAAATTTTATAAATATGCATAAATTGCATGATTTTTGTTGTGAAAATAATTACAGTAAATTCCCGATTATTTGCTAAATTTTATTTCGCAGATAATATACAAAATTTTGAAAAACGAAATTAAATTAACGTGAATATGCATTTGAACAATCAATATACACAGTTGGTAATAAGAATAAACTTTTTTACTTGAAGAATATTATCATTATTCACTTTTTATAAGTTTTTAAATTTACTTTTTTTTAATGCTTTTTCGAAAAATCATTTAAAAAAATTTTTGTTTCTTAGCATTGAAACACTTCTGTCATAGGAGTTGATGTTTCTTTGGAATTTAGAATAGCAGATATCGGGATTTACTGTATATATATATTTATATTTTAAATAGAGTTGTAAAAATGTTATCTTCTTCTGTATTGTTTACTGATTTATGTTCATATATAATAGGATTATACCTATTGTATATATGAATTATTTTATAATTTATTTATAGATTTTTTCTTGCAACTGTATTTTAAAACACAAAATATATGTTAGCATTATATTTATTTATGAAATTATTGTTCACATTTACATTCGATGTTTTTAATCTTTTGTTCTTTCACAAAGACTGTATTCTAAAAGAATAATGAATTTCTATATAAAAATATATTTGCTTATAATTATGTACATATGAGTATAATTGTTATGAACTTCAAACATATTTAACCTATGAATTTAATGATATTATTGAAATATACAGTCAAAATTAATGAATTAGTGTCGCAAATCAATCAATGTACTTTCACTAAATATTAGTTAAACATCAATTACAGATGTGATTTTTTAGCAGTAAGAAATGTTTTATATGACGATGAATAATTGGTCCTAAATTTTATAATTGAAATACTATCAAACTGTAAGAAAAGTTATATTTAAAATTTATATTTTTGTATAAATTCTACAAAATTGCTTATTGTTGCTGTTGATAATAAATTAAAAAAAAAGATGTGTGAATGATTAAAATTTATGAGATATACATTGACGAAAATTAGAATTGTTAATTTATGTAAATATAACATTTATTTATGATCTATTTAAATAAGACTTTCTAATATATTTTTTGATTTAAAAAATATTCTAACTGACAGAAGGAGTCATTTATATTTATTTTGTATGTACACATTATAAAACACATATGTAATTTGAGTACATATTCATTCCTAAAATTAAATTTAATTATTACATATAATGTAAATAATGACAATACTTTGAATTTTTATCACCACTTTTTGATGATTTTGTGCTATCATAAAAAATGCAAATTTTTATGTGGGCGTTGTTAACAGACATTGAAAACAAAGCTTTCGTATAAATTCATTACATATACTTTATAAAATACAGTTAAAGACTGCCTAAAATACAAAATATATTTAAAAATTATAGCCTATGCAATTTAACATTTTAAAATCACTAAATGTGTCATATATTGCATTCTTTGTTAGTTTTTCATTGAAATGCAAATATTCTTTATATGATTTATCAATTATCATTTTTGAAATATCAATATATACTTTTCTTTGGATTCGATTGTTTTAGATGTCTATAAGACACAAAATTTTAACATATTAAATTTTTCTAAAAAAATGTAAAGTTTTGTAAATGTGTCTAAAATTTAGATAAGACGTCAATGTGAAAACAATCTTCATTGTTTAAGCGGGGTTTTGTTTGCTAATTCTGAACAATTTTTCAGATTTTCTTTTGCATGAAAAATTGAACTCATTTATTTGTTTCTACTCGTAATTAATTTCTTTTTCGCCAATAATACGTATTTGCACGTTGCTTTAATGCTTACTTCCAAATAACTAAAGTTTAAATTTATTTTTTATGCTAAAAATTCTGTTCACATGGATGTTTCTTCTTTCTTTTTATCAAATACTCACTTGTATTCTTTTGTTATATATTTCTGTTCTAAATTTCAGAATGAGGCTGTGAAATTAGCATAAAAATAAAATAAATCGCTATAGTGACCAAAAATTTAATCAGATAATTAACTAATATTTATTTCGGCAGGATATGTTGGGAAGTATACAGGTTATAAATCTGCAGCAATTCATTGAAATCTGTTGCACGGTTGGTAGTGGTTTCAATAATGTTTAGGGTAGAGGGATGTACCGCTGATAGATAATCTAGAGTAGTTTATATCATTGGGAAGTTACAAGGTCAAAAGGTTATAAGAAGATGCTCATAGCATTATTTCACAAACTAGAAAAATTTTGTAAATTAGTAAAGAATAAGGCAATGTGTTCTGGTGAACAATGGTCAGAACATAACGGTGATGTCCTTTATATTGTTCTACAGGAGAGAGAAATAAACAGCAGGAAAAATTGCAAAGTTTTTGCAATAGACTACTTATAAATCCCGATATTATATATTATCATGATCCATTGGTTTTCTTGTTGCGTAGCGTGTGACGTGACAACCAGACTTGTAAGAAATTAGAACAACTTCCACATCTTCGACAGTCAGCCGTATTTACGTGTCGCGAGAGAAAAAATTTCCAATCACCTGCACACAGCAGTTGTGCGTACAAAAGCGCAACATACGTTTCCCATTTCTGAAACATGCATAGAATTTTTTTTTTTTTTTTTTAAATTTTTATTCAATTCTTACCTTTTGAATACAAGTTCCAGTTAAATTGGGATCTACAATTTTAAGTGGATTCCGATCTACTACAAACATTCATACCCAAGGTGGTACCCAAGTTATTTAATAGTTCGTGGGGAACTATTAAACCGAAAACACAAAAAATCTCTAATCAATCGGCTGTATAGAAATGGGGCTTTCTCTCCGAAGAGAGTATTTTTATCATTAGACCATAGTAAGTTCATAGGCTGCCGAAAATAATCTATAAGACTTGATTTTTTATGAATTATTAATATCATCTAAACTTATTTGACAAAGTTTAGAAGACAATCTAACTGCTAAGACTTGCAAAATATTGAAACATTTCCCGTGTCTTGCCTTCTAGAAGGATTTTTCAGAGATAAGGAGCAGCATATTCAAGTGTCGTTGGGGAGATAATCATACTTGTTATACAGGAAACAAACGCAACATCCGTTATTAGTTTTTTAATATTGATTGTGATCTAGTCTAATTCCTAACATGATATATCCAAAATATTACATCATTTTATAAAAAAAATATATATACATGTAAATCCATTTTTTAAGATATATTTATGTGTCTGAAATATTTCAAGATTTCACTATTAACTACTTGAAAATTGATTTATAAATTTTACAATAATTTTTAAACAAAAATTTTCAGTTTCATAAAATCATTTATATATCTTAATCCAAGGTCCATATTTGTTAGCATCATTCATATTATAGAAAGTTCTCGCCAGCCAAATTTGGAATTTTGCTGAAGTCTTTCTCGCATTTAGTAGTGTCACGTTTCATTTCTGAAAATTTCTAGTCATTGAATTTGAATTCTCCGTTGGACATCGAGAATGACGTAAATCTCTAAATAAAATTTTATAAAAAGGTATAAATCATTTTTGCTCTTCATCATCAAAAATTGATCATTTTTGCTTCCCCTTCCCCTTTATAATTTTTCTTTAAATACTTTTTATACATTGATGTCTAGAGTAAGAATTTCCTGACATTTTAGCCAAAAACATTGAAGACTTCTAAATATCGATTCCTTCACTAATAAAAATAAATATATTTTATAGAATTTGGGATAACCTAACAATGCACCTCGAGTGAAATAGGAAATCATGTGAATATGAATATCCAATTGGTTCCGTTTTGTTTGTAATTAGAATATCAATTTTTTTTACTCTCAGCATTACATGACCCAACCGAAAATCTGTCGTCTTTACTAATAGTGATTGGGGCAAATAAAATATGTCGTGGTGTCCATATCCTTCTATTAGTATGGTGAGGCATAAATGGGAAGAGGTAAGTGTCATTTCAGATATCGATTTCGTCACCTGATCGTGATTCAAAATTATAAGGTGGTTGGAAATGTTTATCGGCTTTTCAGTCATCAGAACTGGGCAAACGGAAACAGCGAACAGTTGCATTTATTTGTTTCCTTACAGTAGACTCAGTAACTGCGTCTCGTAAGATCAGCAAAGTAAAGCATCGCTTGCTACGGGCTGCGACCATATTCTTCCTACCTAGGTTACTGGATCTCCGTAGGCTGGGTCCATGTCCACGTTAACTTGTAATGTCCAAAATCCTTCGCTGGTGTGGCGTAAATCTGAAGTTATCAACTCAAATGTGACTTCTTCAAAGGGCCGTGATTCAAAATTACGATGCACTTGATGATCGGACAATTTTCCAAACCGTTAACATTGGGTAAAGTCCGTGATTTCCGTACCGCTATGTATGTTTCCTTGCTGTATATTTTCAATGGTTCATGTCTACCGATTGAAACAACCTTACTATTTTGAGGCACGATCAAGTGGAGAGTTCACATCTTCCTCTTAATGCCACATCAGAGGATGTTATTGGACCCTACTGAATTTTTAAAGTACATATTCTCTTCAACTGGTTCTGGTATTCAACCTGCCTTATCCTGATTAAGAAAACGATATATTTTCTATTTACAACCAGATAATTGCGTTTATTCAACAAGATTGAATCATTTCTGTCTGTCCTAGAGATCAAATCCCTCTTCTTCCTGCACCGATGGTCAAATTCGAGTTTAGAGACACCGTGGCGAGATACTAATGAACAGTTGCATTATGTATCGCTACAATGGTATTGCACCTGATATCATGCTTTGGGGGTGGTACTGGATTTCATTTACACGTTCCTCTAGTATGCTTTGCTGGTACACTGATTAGGCAGCATTGGCACGTTAAAAAGGTCATGGTCAGAATGTCCCCCGAGTGAAATGATATCTCTGGGGATAGTAGGTCAAGTATTGGAGGGCCTTCTTCTTAGTTCTTATTTCTAAATTACTAAAACTCTAAACCAGCTACAACTTCCACCTAACTGTAAGAGCCTGACTCTGGGCTAGGGACAGAGAAGTATACCGTTGCACACAGTTAGCCTTGATAGATGGGACAAATAGGCTAGTAGCAATAAACAGTTTATGTTCTGTAATCTCACAAAATACATACGCAATTAAAGTATTATATGTATATTTACATTTGTAAAAAGTCGTACTTCCACCCTCGTCCGGGGTTGCTCTGTTCAAAAGGGAAGACGTTCTTTCTGACTTCATTTACACAGTCCCAGACGGATGGGCTTGGCCCCGTCAAGTGTTATAAGTAACAACAACATTTGCGAAAACATTAGAATGTATGTCAGTAACTTTTAAACATGAAAGACACTTGCTGTTGTTTTATCTAAAAGTCATACGGCAATGTTTAATGTATATTAGTGAGTGTTAATTGGAAAAATATTATATTGAAGTAATATCTGAAGTCAACACTTCATTCATAGTATCTTGTATAAATCCTAATAATTGATGGATTTTTCGTTGAAGAATCGTAGATTTCATGAAAATAAATACGTCAACACCATTTACCTACATAACTTAGGGCATTTTGCATTAGTTGACAAGTTATCTCAAAGTCTTTACCAAGGATGAGTATGACAATATCATCAGAATACCCTTAGGTATAGTAACCTATAGAATTAAGATGTTTTAATAGGCTATTTACAACCAGATTCCAAAGTAATGGTGATAATACACCTCCTTGTGTACAGCCTCTGGTTGTCTTCTTTTCAAATGTCTCATTGAAGATTTTCATTTGTATAGTTCTATCCGAAAGCAGGGTCCTAGTCCATGAACAAATTGCATGGTCAATCCCTGTATCCCTTAAGGCATTAAGGATGGATAGATGAGAGGTGTTATCAAATGCACCTTGGATATCTAGGAAAGTGGCTAAGGCAATTTCCTTTCTCTCCAGGGTGTCCTCAATCTTAGATACAAGCGTGTGTAACGCTGTCTCTGTAGATTTGCCAGGTTGGTAGGCAAACTGTAGATTATGCAAGGGACTATTACTACCCAGGTAATCTCTGATGTCCCTATTAATGATTTTCTCCATAATTTTGAGAAAGAATGAAGATAAGCTTATTGGCCTAAAAGACAGCCTGGTCATAGTTTTTTCCAGGTTTAGGAATGAAAACAATCCTAGTCTTTTGCCATAGCTTTGGAATACATCCCAGTGCTCTGTATATTCTAGTTAGCACGGGGATAATAAGATCCCCTGCCTTCTGGATCATTACAGGCATGATTCCGTCAGGACTCTTGAGAGGTTTGAAAGTGGAAATAGCCCACCTCACTTTATCATGATTGATAATCCTAGATTAGTTTAGTGTGGCATGTTCCTGGTTGTGTTCCGGCCGGACGAACCAATCAAAAAAGAAAAACGCAGCCAATGTTATTAATTTGGACCATATTCAAGTAACAAGGACCGCAAGTGAGCTGGCATTGTCTTTTCTTAAAATTATTTTCTGCATCACAGCAACTGACGTACTTTGGGTCCTATGAATGTTTTAACAAGTCTTAATCCTCACATCACGACTTTCTTTGATGAGATCAAGTATTGAACCAGTTATTTTCCGAATAGAGAAACGCTCTTACCGCGTGGACATTTTTAGAATAATTCATAGATGAAATATGGTTAGATTATTCCTTAAAACAACATTCGATATGGAAATTTATTAGACTACAGTAGTTATTAACATCCGTTATCAGCAGTATACAAAGAATTTAATTCTGTATATTATAAATTCAGTGAAATTAAAAAAGGAGTATTTACCATAAACGATTAGTTATTTTTATTTTTTAGCATCACTAAATACTTTACCTGAATTTAAAAATTTTAAGTCTTGTTCTTATTTACAATTGGTAAGAAATATGGTTTTAAAAATAAATGTTATCAAAGACAATTCTGTAAATTATTTATACAGCAGCTGTATTATAACCAGGACACTAAGAAGTCAAGCGGTTAACAGCTAGAAGCTGCTGTAATTTTTTAATATTCCCTGCGTTTTGTCTTTCGGAATATTTAACATACTATACAATCTACACATACTTCATAAGACAGAAAAATCAGGAAAATTCTGAAGTAACCATCCCGACAAATTTGCAGAGAGAAAACAAACTCTCACCAACCATCCCTCACAGTTCAACAGTGCTTAGAACCGCATTTGGGACCTCCTATTCAGAAAAGTTCGGTTCTACCATTAACTACGCTGAATCATTAGACATCGTGTACAGCCTAATATCTGAAATTTGTTTTAAATCAGTTAAAATTCCACCAGGTATTGTTGACCCTATTAATGAAATGCAAGGGAGGAAACTATGAACAAGCCATCCATACAGAAAGAATGCAAAATCGTGACAGTTATTCACTGTTGCCCAACAGTGCTTACATTCGAACTAGGAACTTTTCTCTACGAAGAGTATTGTTTTATCTCTAATTCACAGTGAGGCTTTTAGTGCATATTACTAATAAAATTTTTTATCCTTATTAAATTATGTCAAACAACAGTGAAAGATACACATTAAAGTATATTTCAAATAAATATTTACATTTTAAATTGCACATATTTTTTTTATTTTTCAATTCGGACAATTTTTTCAAATAAACATTTTTTTTCAATAAAATCACAAATAAACTTATGAAAGTATTTTTCAAAATCATAAGTATAAAAAAATTTTTAAACTATAGTTGTGATTAAAGTTGTAATAAGAATAATAAAGTCCTGGAAATACGTAATACGTGCTCGAAGTCTTATTTGAAAAATAAATGTATAGCCCAAGTTTATCTATAAATGCAAATAAAAATAAGTGCTTGCTGGAATAAATCTGCAGTCATTGATAAAAAAGGATGATTAATTTGAAGCTCTAGAATACTTAAACGAACGCTGTAAATTTTTAAAACCGAATATTCTTTGTTTGCTCAGAATAGAAATTTGTTGAGTATTTAAATTAAAATTTTACATTTACTTAATTAAAATAGAAATAAACAATGAAAAAAGTAACGTTTTTAAAAAACGTGGTAAAAATTTACTCCATGGTCAGCTTTTGCGACTTTTTTAAAATTTCGCCAAAAATCTCCAAATTTTGCACAAGCGAGATCTAAAAAATAAACAGAATAAATGGGTTGCAGAAAATGTTATTTAGCGCCAAATTTGAAAAAATTGTGCAAAGGGCGACCGTACAGTAAATCTGATCCAAAAACGTTTTTGGCTGCCTATTTTTGTCGGATGAAGCTTGTAAACATAGCCAACCATTTCAAAATATGAACCATGGTAAAAAGATAAGGTCGACATCTGAGCTGGCAGTTAAGTCGTCAGACCATAAGAGGGACGTTATATACAAAAAAATAGTGTTTTAAGTCCTTGTAGTATATTATTGAGCTGGAATATTTATCGTACTCTCGACCTCCCGTAAATAGGAATGAGGCTTTCTTCTATAGCAGGGCACCACCGCAAATGTTTATAGTAAATGAAGTTTGTTGTTAAATTATTGTGATCGCATTTTGCGGAAACCGAAATTTAGAGTGTCATGATATCTGATTCTCACAAAAAATTTTCTATATGTTGAAAAAACACATGCATACCCGCTCTTATCTTGTACAGTATTAATTAGTTAAAGTTATATTATATATAATTAGTTGAGAATGCATTATCTTTTTTTTTTACTTTAAGTGAGCCCATTATATGTCTGGATGCTGTCCAGTATCATGACGGGAGATAAATTGAAAAACATTTATATAAGGATGTGATTGACAAATAAGAAGAAGAGATCGAGTATAGAATGCGACGATCTAAGTATGTATACTTGGAGTTCTTCATAAGATGGAGAATACATTGACAAAAATTTATAACCATTTTAATATCAGTGAACTCCTCATTACGAACCACTTTTAAGCTGGGTGTTAGTGAAAAGCAAGCAAGATGGACTTGAGTTGACATCATCCCCTCTACAACAATATTTCATTAGACATTACTATTTTATAGCTCTCTCAACCCAATTAGTTCAAACAAAATTTATTTTTCCAGACACTAATTCCATTATATATATGTGTGCGTGTGTGTGTGTTTTAAAAATCATCCACAACATAAAAATAAACTGTTAAGAGAATCCTTTCTCCTGTTGAATGAATGTGATCCCTTGATTAACAAAAGTATTCTGTAACATTCAATGACAGTTAAAGAAAGTATTTAAGACATAATGTGCAAATGATCTAATAATGATCTTGTAAATGATTAACATCACCTATTGTTAGCGCCAGTGTTTTAAATGTTGGCATTTCTTCCTTTCGCCAAGCGCTCCAACAACCCTAAAAGGCTATAAAAAAAACAAAAACTCAAATCTGGAGTCGTCATATCGTTATTATGTTGTATAGATTGTATTTTTGATATTCTCTTATATATTTGAATTTCAATAATACAGCACTTTAAATTTCTTTGTAAGTAGTAATAAATAGAATATTTGTAGCTAATATTTTTGACTTTTTACTTTACGTTTTTTTTATTGTCTCAGCCGAAGAACCAAATAGAAATTATCTATCAAGTTATTAAATCAAAAATGTGGAAGTATTCAAGTCCAAATAACTAAATTTCCGTCGAAACCATTGGAAGATTTAGAAGAAACTGAACTTGGAGCAGTTCTAGATTCATTGGAGAATATAAAAACGAAAATTGAAGTCATCAAAAATGAATATTTTGAAATTGAAAATAATGATGAATTTAAAGAAGCTGAAAAATTACTGGATAAAAGTGATGAAGATATTCAAGAATTTCAGGTCAGTGCAAAACTTTTTCTTTACAAATCTATTGAAATTAAAAACAAAAGTTCTATTGGTGAGAAAAGTGTTCGTTTTCCTGAAATTCCATTACCACAATTTGATGGTCAATTTAGTAACTGGTGCTCTTTTAAGCAACAATATTAAAATCTAATAGAAAATACTCCAACTTTATCAGACTCTCAGAAGTTTTACAATTTAAGCGCTTTTCTCAAAGGTGCTGCAAAACAGGTTCAGTCACCAAATGACAATAATGAGTTGTTGTTTAAAAGCTCTCACGCTTCGTTACGAGAATACTAAACTCATCGTTGAAAGACATGTACAAAATATAATTAAGTGCAAGCCATTAACTAAAATAAACCCCTTTTGAATTTCGCATGCTCATCGACAATTTGCAGAAAAACATTCCATCTTTGAAAGCATTTGAATTTGAAGGTAATAAATTTGTTCATATTTTGTTGATAATTTAATTTGTACTAAACTAGATAAAGAAACTTATTGACAATTTCAATTAACTGTTGATTCTCATGAAATGCTTGCTTGGGATGCTTTTATCAATTTTTTTGGGATGCTTTCATCAATTTTTTTAGAAAAACGATATCAAATATCAAAAAATTAAAAGGTGCTTGTTTTGATTCGAGACCCAAATTTTCAAACACTATTAATATTAACGGATCAAACTCGTTTCCATCTTACAAACCTAAGACTTTTTTATTAAATCTGCTTCACAATATTGCCTTTTTTGTCATTCAAATCATTCCTTAGATAAATGCCAATTATTTTTGAAAATGAAAGTATTTAATTTCTGTAAATCTAAAAATCTGTGTTTGAACAGTCTGAATTCATCATATAAATTAAACGACTTTTTTTTTATATCTAAATCTAGATGTATCGAGTGCTACCAAAAACATCACTCTCTTTACTATAGATCGGATGTGAAGCTTTTCTCAAGATAAAAATTCCTCAAACATCGAACATAACAGTTCTGAAAGTTTCCTATCTGCTTCCCCTTTTCCTTTCCCCCACCAGGCGCCTATCGAAAATGAAGACTCTTCAACTAGTGAGGCGAAAAAAGAGGAAACGATTCAGAATTTTATTTCGCAAATAAAAACAACGCATGTCCTCCTTAGTACTGCTTTTATTTATGTGAGAGATTGTCATGGAGAATTTAAGAGGTGTAGAGCTATATTGGATTGTGCATTCCAAGCTTCATTTATTACTAATGATTGCACAACATACTTGGAATTAAAAAGAAATAAAATTAATGTTCCAATTGGAGGATTAAATGGGTCGTTAGTATCCATAGGACATTTAGTAAACACAGTAATTTTTAATAAAGATAATGAATTCGTGACAGATATCGAGTTCTTAGTAGTTCCTAAAATTACTAATTTGACACATTCGCAACAATTAGACATTGACAATTTAGAACTGCCTACAGGAATCGCACTTGTAGACTCTCGATTTCTTGAACCATCGAAAGTTGATATTTTGCTCATTGGTAAAATCTTCGAAAATTTGCAACCTAGTTAAAAATAAATAGATAAAATTTTTGGTGCAAAGTACATATTTCGGATATTTAATTACTGGTAGTCTGCCTAGTATTTCTATAAACAAAACCTATTATCATTTAGTCATAGAAGAGAGTAATCTAGACAAAACCTAGAAGTTGAAGCTTTGACAAAAAAGTCAACAATGAGTGATGAATTTAAATATTGCATGGAACATTTTAAGAACACACATTCTAGAGACATTGACGGTTGTTATATAGTTGAAATGCCCTTAGTAGAAAACAAAGTTGAACTTTGTTTATTCAAAGATTTGGCCATTAGAAGTCTCAATAGGACTTTCACCTTCATAAGAATCCAATTGTCAAGGAACTTTATCATGATTTTCTCAAAGAATACGAGAACCTTGGACATATGAAAGAAGTTGACAAAGTTCTTCCAAATCCTCATTATTATATTCCTCACCAAGCTATACTAACACCAGACAAAAGTACGAGCAAACTTAGAGTTGTGTTTAATGTTTCAACAAAAACTTCTAATGGTATATCGTTGAATGATATATTAATCAAGGGTGGAACAGTTCAAGATGATCTTTGGTCAACTCTCTTAGGATCTCGTAAACATTTGGTTACTTTCACCGCCAATGTGCAGAAGATGTATAGACAAATAAAGGTCCACTACTAGCAGTAAGATTTACTTCGCATTGTTTGGAAAGATAGTGACGATGCTGATTTGAAAACTTATCGTTTGACGACTGCTACGTACGGAACAATTTGTGCTCCATTTTTAGGTACCCGAATATTTCTTCAATTACTTAAAGGTGAAAGGGAAAACTTTCCGTTAGCATTACCGATAGGGAAAAATGATTTTTATGTCGGTGATGTGCTTAGCGGTGCACCAAATGAAGAAACGGCTTTAAAAATTCAGCGCCAATTAATAGGCATGTTTAAAAGCAGCCGGAATGCATTTGTATAAATGGAGTATTAATAATATATAAACTACTTTCACAAGTATCAACAGATGATCAAGAATATGTCTTTGGAAATAATGAAAGTCATTCCGTGAAGACATAAGTAATGTCTTGTAATACTAAGAAAATAGTTTTCACTTTATGTCGAATAATGATTACCCGACGATTTTAACAAAAATGACAAAATTTTCATTCATTGCTATATATGATCCTTTGGGTCTGGTCGGTCCTCTTACAGTGAAGGCTAAAATTTTAATTAAAAAGATATGATTACTAGGTTTACCTTGGGATACAAAAGTTCCTGCGAAAAAAAGATTAGAATTTCAAAATTTTATCCGTGGTATACAAGAAATTGAATTCTTCGGTGTGAAATAAAAATTTTTTGCATGTTGGATCCAATTTTTTACTATATCTTGTAAGGCAGCAATTTTAGCCAGTTAGTGGTAGAAATCAATGCAGGCAAATACACAAATGTGTTACTTGTTTCAAGAACAAGATAAAATTTAGTTAATCAAACTATGGGCAACTTGCCCAAGGAATGAGTGATAGAATCATTTCCATTATGCCACTCAGTTATAGATTATTGTGGTCCCTTTTTGATGAAATTTAAGAACCAACGAAAGGGTATCCTAAATAATATATTTATCTTTTTGTGTGCCTCGCTACTGAAGCAATACACTTAGAGTTAGTAACAATTTTATCGTCAGATGCTTTCATTGCTACTTTAAAGCGTTCTTTCTCGCGGCGTAGTAAATGTGCTTGAATCTTTCCTGATAAGGGCTCAAACTTTGTAAAGGCATCAAAAGAATTGAAAAAATTGCATAGTTTTCTAATGCAACCGAGTGAAGAAATAGCTAAGTTTCTCTCCACTGAGAAGGAGTCGAATGGAAATTCATTCCTCCCAAATCACCGAATTTTGGTGGAATTTAGGAGGCAGGCGTTAAGTTATTCAAATTTCATTTGAACCAGTGGTGTTGTCGAGCCGGAACGCTCCGGAACGTCGTTCCGGTACTTCCTTTTTGGACCGGAACGTGTTCCGGAACTAAAGATGATTTCTGATAACGAAAATTGGCTGACGTATTGAAAAAAAAAATTTAAAAGAATTGCTGATTTTTTTTTTCTAATTTTTGACGAATTTTTAAATGTATTATTATAAACAAGGGTTTGAACCAAACCCGAACCAATACAATGTAATAATAAGATTAATAAATACTAATGTTAGCAAAATATTCTATGCACGCTACCTAAGTCAAAGTGTCGATTAAAAAGTGTTAGGCAGGCCGCACATTGAGGCAGCATGCCTCCAACGCGCACCTATCGCTTCCGGATTCAGTAATATGAATATTATTTTAAAAAAACAAAGAAATAGAATATTTATTGAAAATCTAACAAATCTTTTATTTATAAAAATGAATGGCCTAGCACAACAATTAATTAAACCAGATTATGTAAAAACTTGGTTAAGGTCTCATCGTTCAGCGGATGACAACAAAACAAGAAAAATTCAAACACAAGATCCTGAAATTAATCCTATTTGGAATATTTTATAAAAACCATTAGTGTTTTCATGTATTGTTAAAAATACTTATGCAATATTGTTTGAGTATCTATATACTATGCGTTATGCGTATTTTATAATTTGTTAACTATTTTTTATTAAACGTTCCTATTGTAATAAACATATATATATATATATATATATATATATATATATATATATATATATATATATATATATACACAAAATGGGTGTCGTAATGATTTTCGTTTCCTTTCCTTTTTATGCTATATACAGGCCGATCCTGGCGTCAGGCAAAAATTTGGGGAAATCTCCCCGTCATCGTCAAATTTGGGACATGAGATCTTACAAAAAAATAATAATAATAAAATAAAATAAAAAAACCGCTGCCGCCAGGATTATCATGGAAAATCACCCCCCCCTCCCGTCGTTAAATTTGGGACATGAGACCGCACAGAGCGGCCGCCTACCCAGTATCGGCCCTGTCTATATAATTATATAGCGTTCCGTTATAAATATTCTGTTATAAATATATACGCGTTCCGGTAAAAAAAAATTAGCACAACACCACTGACCAAAAGTGGTTGGGGGTTAATGAATAGATCATTGTTGCAATGTTCTCCAATTGAAATGATATTTCTGGAAGCTGCAGTTCAAGTATTGAGAAGTCTTTTGCTTGGTACT
>JAPDSC010106637.1:0-20200 GCA_026290005.1 Latrodectus geometricus
TATTTTGTACATTGAAAAACTTTATTAATATACTTGGAAAATTTTAATCTTGAAAATGTTTCATATTATAATGATTGAAATCAAACTATTTTAACTTATTATGCATTTCAAAATATTTATGTGTAATTATTAAAATTAAAGAATATTATTTTTTAACTATTTTTTAGAGCTTTAAGAAATCTTACATTTTTATTCTGTTGATTGTTATTAAAATCAGAGAACAAATATTATTATTTTATAAATTAAAAATTCAATATTTATTTAATTTTATTATTTATAGAATAATTTATTCATGAAAACCCTTATTTTTCTTATTCATAACATTTTTAAATTGAAAATTACTTTCATAATAAATAAATTAAAATGTAAATACATTTTTTGTCAAACTGTGTTTATTTTAACTACAAAATTATATATAAATATGTTCAATTCGAATTATAATCACATTATAAAAACGATTATAACATTTAAGTGTGAAATTTATTTTACAAATTTAATTTTATATAAAACATCTAAGTTATATGTAACTCATATTTACTTATATGTTCGAGTTATTTTGATATTATAAACTATATAAATTATATTAAACTATATATGTATCTTAAAACTATGCGCAACATTAACTATGTATTTACAGTAGCCATATAACTATGTACATTGTCTACCGCTAAATTTCCTTCTAATTGAATTATCAAACTTCTCGGTACAGCTTCATAATTATTTTTTGTATCAGAGTTTTCATAAAATGTGTAATATAATAGTTATTTTAATTGTTTTATTTGCAAATCTAAACACTTCATTGTTGTATTAAAGTTATTATAGTTTATATACCATATATTATTTCAGAAAAAAAAGCTAATAAAAGTTTCAACAGAAAAATTATGTATAGGAATAGATTTTTCACGAATGAAAAATTAATTTGTTTTGCAGTATGTTTGTTTAATTGAAGGTAACTAAAGCATTCCATGTAGCATTCAATTTTAAAAAAGAGTTACATTAATGTTAATAACTTTTGTTTAGAATATAGAGATGCTTTATTAGTGTTATCATTGCAATCATAAACAACTTTTTGTCAATTATAAAAAAGATTATTGATTATTTTGGAATAAGATAAAGTGGAATGAATGTTTAACATCTGTTAAGTGTGAAAGAATTTTACACCTATAAATGTTATCAAAAATAAAACAATTGTTTACCAAAAAAGGTTAGCAAATCACTTCTTGATAAAACATTTTAGTTAAAATTTGAATGGAAAATGCATGTGATTGGTTTTCTTGTTGTAATTCAATATATTAAAATTCGATCGATAATATTTAATAATTTATCGATTAGTTCAAGAAGAATCCTGTGTAAGACCTTGTTAAATAAGTTGTGTGATATTCAAATCAAGAAACTTCGTATGAGAATTCTAATTAATCCGTCTCTTTGCTGAATCATCATATTTATACTCTTTAAAAATCTGTCATTTAGATAGATTTGTGGCAAAGTTATTAAATAATGCATTTATTTTATCTTTTAATCTCACTTACAATGGTACTTTCGATATCCGGAGTTGATATTTTGATTAAAATTCTTATATCTCATCAAGAAGTTAGCATTCAGCTTTATACATCTATTATATGCATAATAGTTATGGTTGTTAATTACAACACTATCTAATGAAGATATATTTGTAAATATTTCTCTTAAAAATAATTTTAATTAAAATTTTTTCTTATTATTTGAGTTAATTCTTTTCTTCATTTGAGTACATTATCAAAATGTGTGTTCCCACCTACGTTCTATTAAACTAGATATCAATATATGCCGATATAACATTTTTACTTAAAATATTATATAAAAAGCAATTTTATATTTAAATGTTTAATTAAATCTACAATTGAGGCAAACATTGAGGTGTTTTTAGTGTTAAAAATTTCTCTATGTCACTAAAGATTTCTCATGCAAATAACAATGTTATCTTAGATAGTTCAAGTATATAAATTATTTCTCACTATTGGTTAAAAACTTAATACAGAATTTTTTGATTTTAATACAGAGTTTTTCGATTATAAGAAAATCAGGAAGGCCGCCCAACCTGGTTAGTGGGTGGCGTAAGTGATTATGGAGGGGAGGACCGGGATTCGAATCCCGGCTCGGGCATGGATGTACTTTCTCTTTCTCTCTCTACGTTTCTTGTCCTTTCCTCAGATGATGGATGAATGTGGCCCGCCCTTTAAACGGGTTTGTAGTGGTGTGGGTGATGCTGCTCGTACCTCCGTGACTTGGTTCACAGGTGTCCACCGGGTAACGATAAAATGAGTAGCAGTTTCCGGCCTTGTTGCGTCTAATGGGCTAATGTACTATACTTGCTCAAGAATGCCCGCCTTTAGAAACAAAAAAAAAATCAGGAGGAAGTGATCCAGGTATAAAGCAAAGTAATTACATAGCAATTTGCCAAAGGAAAGAAATATTTATTTTTCGATGATTTAAATATATACAGAGTACTCAATAAAAGACCTCATTTTTGAAACCCAGTCACTAAGTTCATAAAAAATAGTGAATCAAAATTCAGTGTTCTCATTTTATACTTTAAGTACGATAACTCGGAAATATCAAATAAATAATTTCACCGAAGTAATACACTTGTAGCAATTAGTATTTACCAAAAATTTCTGAAGAAATGTAATGCAATGTGCATAAAATATTAATATCAAATTCTGATAATTGGTTGATACAAAAAGTAAAAAATAAGATTCATATGTCTTTGTAAAGATAAACCTATATAACAATAAGTGTGCCAGGTTAAGAAAATCGTAAGTTAGTCATTATGATAAATTGTCACAGTATTCAATTATCTATTCTTCTATGATGCAAATGTTCTGGAGCGAATATCCGTTTTCCTTTTCATGTCTGCCTTATTTACTATAAAATTTCTGTCGCTTTTTATAAATTGAATTTCGCATATAGTTTAGCTTTTAAGATATTTTGAAAATTGTTTGAGTTTTACTGCAAGAAATGCTGCAAATTAACTCATTTTGTAGTATATATTTACAGCTTTTATGATCAGTATTGCCAACATTCTAAAGTTACGGAAATAAGAAAGGAATTTACTGAGCGCTTTATATAAATTTGAATTAAAAATATATAAAAAAAAGTTAAATTAAGCTTATTTAATCTAATTACGAATACAATTAAATAATAATATGTTCAAAACAATTATATTTTAATTTGTTTATTTAAAAATATTGAGAAAAAAAAGAGATGTGTTTTTAACTCAACGCATTTTAAAAGGTATTCCATAAATTAATTTAATTCAAATATTAGTTAAATTTAATACGTAAAGGTTATTTTTTAACAGCTAGGAAAATGCCTGTACCTTAAAAATAATTGAATCTCCATTATTTTACATAAAGTATAGTCATATTAATTGGTTACCAAAGATAATAGTTTACAGAGCCTTCTTGATTTACATAATATGAAATTTAGTAGTTTCCCTCTGAAAATTCAACAGACTATTGTTTTGAAACACTGAAAAGTCATTAATCTATCAATGCGCTTGAATAACTTCAGTAATGAAAACTAATTGATTATAATAATGGTTCCGTGAAAATCTATATGCACCCAATTCATTCAATGAGAATAGTTAATAGATGAATTACCGATTGTTTAAATACCATAGATAATGGCTTCTAATTTCCAAATATTTTCCGTATTTTCATGTCTATGCATTTAATTCTTATTTTTCTTCGTATAAATGTATTGCTTTAAAACAATAGTTTCATTATTGCTTTCATAAAATTTCGATAAAATATTATTATAATACAAATAAGCGGAAAGGATATGCATTCAGAATTGGTAATATAAGAAAAATTCAGATGTAATGAATAAACGGTATTGTCAAAAACATAAAATATAGGATAAAATTTCATTAGTTGTTGCCCTATTTTAACAAAATGTGATCTCATAAGTTACTTGTTATGAAGCACTCTTTCATTTCATCTTTTGTTAGTAAGGGGTGTGTCATATTATGCGTGGCACACCCAGTTTTGAGTGATTACTGCTAGAAATTAATCTACTTAAAGAAAGAGATACTGAATTTTAAATCAAAAGCTTACGAAAATATAAATGTAATTATTAAATTAGTTGTAATTCTTATTCGGGATACAAAATAAAACATAAACTGTATCATGTAATTCTAAACTTAATGTTATAAAATAAGTTTAAAATAAATTTGAGAACAATATATTTACTGTGATCACAGAAAAAAAAATTATTTCCTTTTTCTAATATATTAAAAATAAAACATTCATAGTACCTTTTAAATGTACTTAAGTATAAAAAAATTACTGTATAATCAACATAAAGTAGGTGTTTTTTTCTGTGTTATACAAACAAATTCGTGCAATTTTAAAATATGCATTCTTGTACAAACTATATTTGAACTATAAAATAAAAAAAAGACACTGAAAATAAATAGGTAAAATAATATTGCTTACAAAGAATATTAATTCCTGCTTGCAAAGACGTGACATGAATACTTCTTCTTTAACACTGTTAAAAGATAAATATAAATTGTGTGTCTCTTAATACTGTCTCTGAATACTTGATAAATGACCCAAATTCTATGTAATTGTAACTTGTTCAGAAAATTTGATAAAAAAATAATATTAAAGTATCTAAAATCTAGTTCATATTCTTTGAACTGCTGTAAAAGAGATAATTTTGTGAACTTCAGTCATGAATTAGAATAAAAATTTTTTACTATGATATCAGCAACGTGCGAGAAAGAGAGAGAAAAATAATTTACAATTTCTCATTAAGAATAATGATGTGATAAAATAAAGTGCCCAATAATTTTCAGTGGATTTTAAAATATTTATCATCGGTAAAATTTAAAAAATATTTTTATTTCAAGTTAAAATGCAATAGATAGAAACTCATGAACTCACATTTCTCTTTTTAATAGGTATAATGAATTAATTTATGATTTAGTTAAGATATTTTTTAACCCTAACATTGTTATTATTACTTAAAATCCTAATTTGCGGCTTAAAAATAAGAGCAATGTAACATTTGCCTGTTAATTCTGATACATTGTTTCTTGTTCTGTCAACCTTATTTTTTGATCTGGGGCTAGTGTTAACTGTAGAATATATTTTACTGCATAATTTCATGATCCTATGAATGTAAATATAGCATAATTAGTACTTTTATCCCCTTGTTGTCATAGCTGATCACTCATTTTAATGACTGTTCATTTTGAAAACTATCAATTTTATAAAATAGCATTTTCAATGCGTTTTTAATATAGTTTTTCTGTTTCTCTGAAGATAATTAGTAAGTACGTAAAATGATAATTGGTAAGTATAGAATTATGAAATACGATATTATTATAATAAATACTTAATACTTTATATAATTTCGCGTTTTAGAAAAGGAACGCCATAATAAAAATACCAAACTAACCTTATTAAAGAATTTACCTTTTAATATAAATAAATTATAAATTATAGCCACTTTGTTCTTCAAGTGAAATAATTAGAAAATTCTTACATTTAAATTAATTTATGTAGGTATTTTACTTACTTCAAATAATTATGTTCACCAGTTTCTAACCACATTTAATCTTAACGATTTTTTCAATTGAAATTAAATTTGCTCAGATTCCAATGATATGTTAAAAAATTATACATAGTATGCAAAGCATTATCATATTTTATATTTTTGTTTACTTTTAAGAGACATTCGAATTTCTGTGAATATATTTAAGGTATCATTAACAAAATTTAGTGATTAACTTTGTCACACTGTTATTAATGTTTCTTTAAAAACTGTTAAAGTAAAGATCATTATAGATTTAGCATCAACATGTGAATGCAACCAATTTAACTCATTTGAAATTATATTTATTTACTTGTAAGAATAAACAGAATTACTTTAATTTTCATATTGTTATTCTGAATTTTATATTTCAGCATTGTTGTATAAAGTTGAGATTAGTTACTGTAGTTCATATAAGTTCAGTTTTAACAAATTAATACTGAATACTCTGGCATAAATTCTTAGCAAATTTCTAATGGATAATGGTAAATATTAAATCCTTAAACATGTTTATTTTCCATCATTTGTTTATTATTTATTTTTGTTTAATTCTATAGACTTCATAATTTATTACTCATAAACGCTGAAATGAGAAAATCGTTAATGTCTAAAATCCATTACTCACATTTATCTGTACTTAATGGCCCATAAAGCTGTTTTTTCCCACATGACAAAACACAGGGAAAATATTTCCCTGACAGATACATATTGCGATTGATGTTAATTGCATCCTTACTGACTTCCCATCTGCAAAATTCTTACACATAAATTGTTTATCAAATGACTGAAATGTTATAAGCTGAAAGGAATAACTTAAGCATTCAGTCAGTTAACACAATAAAATGAAAAGCGTTTTGGTAGAAATCAATGAATAATATAACTTTTACATATTAAATTCAAGATACTTTTGTATTTCTCTTTGTAAAATATTTAATTTTTTTATGGAAATAAACTTTTATTTAATATATCTATAATTGTAAATGTCTTCAAGGAACTATATCAAACTTTTTCCTGCCTGCATTATTATTATCATAGAATTAAATATCCAGAAAAATCCGATAGTATTAATTCCTAGTGGAGATAAAGTAACTATAAAACATTCTAAATGATATTTTAAAATATTCAATTTAGCTATGATGATTACATTGAATATAAAATAAAAGACAGTTAAAAAATTTATTTGAGTTTATAAACGTGAAAGTGTATTTTAAGAATAAAGCCTCTACAGGACAAGCACTTATACAGTAATTTTTAATACAATAATTATTATGTTGTCCTATAGTATTTAATATGCATCAGTTTCATTTTGATTGTTAGATTTCACGACATAAAAAAAAAAATAAAAATACCTATAGGTTTACCAATTCATAACTTAACACATAATAGTTATTGTTAATAACTAAGGGTTCGAAAAGCTAAACCTAATCAGAAAGCCTCAAAGAGATAGAAATTACTGAAATATTTATCTCTAAGGAATAAATGTAAAATTATCTAATTTATATACATAGAATATAAAATTCTTATAGAACTTACATGAATTTCATTTTGTAATTTAATAGTATTCAAAATTACCTATATTTGTGTGTTTGTGATAAACGTCTCTGGGATGAATATAATATCAAAACTTCTGTCTGGAAGACATGCTCCAGGCCTACCACGAGTGCACCACACCTACAGAAAACCATTTTATAGCTCTTTGTCGCAACTTGTTACAGACCACTCTGTAGCATTAGGGAAGAAAATACTCTAGTAGGGTGCGAAGTTATCTTCACATTGCAGGTCTCTTTGCAAAGCAATTGGTTATGAGCATCCCCCTCATTGGACAACAGAGAAAGTGTAGCTTATCTTGAACAAGAAGTTACTTCACCAGAAAAAGAGGAGCTTCTGAATTTTTACAGACGAGCCCAGACACACAAGGGAGAGCAATTCAGGACATGATGATATGGAAGGAACAAATCTCCAGAGGCCATAATTCCTACACTGTGTAAAGACACTGTTACCACGGTGGTTGAATGATGATTTGGACAGAAATCTCACTCGGTGTTCACACTGACCTGCATTTGTACCAGTAAAGAATTGTGAGTGGTGAGACATATCAAGATGAGATCCTTGATCAATTTGTTCACTCATATACTGGTGAAATCAGCAATTATTTCATTCTAATGGATGATAAACCATGATTTCATCAAGCAGCAGTTGTTAGGAAATATTTTTAGGGCCTTTTATTAGAACAAATAAAATAGCCAGCTTGATCTCCAGATCAGAATCCCACAGAACATATGTGGGATTATCTTGGTAGACAGGTTACTGCATCAAGTCCTCCTTCATGGTTTGTAAGAGAGCCAAATAACAGTTTAATCCATGTCTTTTTTACTACATCCTATTATTGTAACCTACAAATTTATTGGCGACATGAAAAATCAATGCCGCCAATACACATAAGCTATTGGAGAGCCTATCACTTATTGAGATTATTTTCGTTATAGTAATATGACATTTTACCACCTAAAGCTGTGATTACTCTTTTTTTTTCTCAGAATGGACTTTTCCAATCTAAATTTTTTTGTTCTAAATCATTTATGCTCCTTTTTATAGAAACATCTATTTTATAATCAAAACATATCTGTCTTGTGCATTTGTCTTTTCGAGACAGCAATGTGCATATTATGAAGTTCAACTTAAATTTTTCGTGTGCTTGTCGATTGGGAATTTATAAACTTCAATTAAACAATTTTATTATTTAATGAATTCATGCGTTTCACTGTTTTCCTTAACCAATTCAGACTGAGAAAAAGTTACTTTTCTTGAAGAAATTGTCTGACATTTGTTGTTACCCAAGTTGTGTTAAATTATGTAACCCATGTTAGCTGTTATTATCAGTTGTCACATAAGTTAACTCATTGCACTTTTATATAACTCTTCTAAGAGTAAAAATGAAAAAAAATGATGGAGTAAGTGATAGACACCACCCTTATAATGCGCAATATATTTAGCATGGTTTAGAGATTTAGAGATAATAGATAATAGACAATAGATTTAGAGATTAATTGTTCTCATATCTTTCATTTCCTCTTGATGCAGAGCCTGCAAGAGCCTGGTGATTATCATTTTATATACTTTTTTCGTGATCGATAATCGATAGAAAGTTTTCGTATTCTTCCTATTTTTCTATCGCTTAACAGTTCTCTAAATTTTTCGGTTGAAGTTTTCAACTCTATATTTATATCTATGACATACATGAGTATAACCTCAATCAGAAACATTAATAGAAAAAATGACATATGATAATCAGTAAAAAAATTTTCAGGAAATATTAATTGGTATACCTGGCAAATATTCAAAACAGTTGAATAATTTAAAAATTTCCTTGCATAAAATTATAAAATAATTAAATCAAAACTTTTCTTTTCAAAGAATTTTTAAATATTATTTTGAATAAATCAAGCAGTAAGCAAAAATAACACATCATCCTTAGTCATAGAATTCAAAATTTTTGAAATTTTATAATCCATAACAGAATATACGCTAACAATAATACAATTAAATATTCTAAAATAAGGACAACTTAGACGACAATTCTACAAATATGTAATTAACGATACTTCTCTAAATATATTTTATTTAATAAAGTAATTAGATAATAAATTTTTGACATAATACACATTATTAACAATAAAATATTTTTCAACTAAATCTCCATTATTCTTTAACACAAATTTTAAAATTTGCTAATTGAAAAAGGAATATTATATTTTTAAATTTTATATTAAAATATTTCTTTTTTAAAAAAACTTATAATATGCTAACAACAAACTGTGGATATTTTTCTGATGTGAAGATTTATATTATAAGAAAATAAGTTTTCTCCACATTTTATAGCATTTTTTGTAAATTAAATTTTTTTTTATATCATCATGTTTACGATGTTTACCTTTAATTTTATTCAAAAATTTAAATGAATACTGATAAAGTTTGTTTTTTACAAGGGAGGTAATTTTATTCGAATAATACATTCTTTAGAAATTTTGTAATAACATGTTTTCATTTATGCTTATGAACTTCCAAAAATTTTATGCTTATGAATTTTTTACTCTATTTAAGTTATTTACTAAAAAGCTTCTAAAGAAAAAAGATATATTTTCAATACATGTGATATGCCATAGTTACATGTTTGAAAAAAATAATGAGCTATAAGTTTAATACATTGTTAATTGAATTTTAAAATATTCAATTAATTAAAATGTTAATTTGCCCTTTATTATAGCTTAAATTGTTCAGCATACGTATTTCATTTACTACATATCGGACATTATAATTTGTTTTTTATTTCTTGTGACTAGTTTTGTACTTATATATGTAGTGACCGTGAGACATTAAATTATTAAATATGCGTATATTAGATTATTAGATATGATGATAATTATTACCATCTTGAAAATCTATCAATTAATTGCACTTAGCTTATTATCTCTTTTATTGTCTTTAATTAATACTAATATGGAGTGTAATGAAAGAAAGCTATTACCAAAAGATACTATAAAAGAACTATAGATATTTGCCGCAGATTACGTGAATTTATATTATTTGAACATTATAAATTAAAAAATTTACATTTAAATTAGGAGATATTTTATTGTTTTTGTAAATGAAGCAACAATTTAGGAATATATATACATACATACATATATATATATATATATATATATATATATATATATATATATATTGTAGATAAGAAAATACATATTTTTAAACATTGTTAGTGCTCTAACTGAAATATCTTTAAAAAAATTAATTTAATATATTTTTCAAAATTATTCTTCCTAAGAAGTATATTTTAACTTAATATGTCTTAAGTGTGCGATAAAATTACATCTTTATAGATTAGAAAAATATAGAAACTTTCTTTGATTCTTAATTTGCATGAAATAACGAAAACCAACTTTCGGATATACATTTTAAAGCAAGAATATATAGAAGATTTCCATTCATATGAATAATTTTAAATTTCTGTCGACAAGTTGTTTCACTGGGAGCAAGAATATTGGTTTTTAAACATATTAATATATTTGATTCCATCCAGAACTCTGCATACTTTATTAAATTCGATTAAGATCACGATTGTATTAAACAGATTGTTAAGTTTACAAACATTGTAATGAATAGTAATAAACAAAGTTTTTAAACATATTAATATATAATTCCATCTAGAACTCTGCATACTTTACTAAATTCGATTAAGAACATGATTGTATTAAACACAATATTTAGTTTACAAATATTGTAATCAATAGTAATAAACAAAATTGATAAATTACGTTATCCAGTTTCCTGAATTTTTTTTATTTTATGAGACACTAATGCTCTTGAGAGGAATAAACATAGAAATTAAAACGAAAGTGACAAAAATTCACAAAGATTTATTAAAATTAATCACTAATTTCTAGGCTACATTTGATAAATCTCGAAAATTTAGAATAAAAATATCACTAAAAATTTGCATGCACGACTTACGTAATAAATCAAATGGAATTACAAAATTTAATAGAAATAGAAGATCTTTATTAATTTATGAAACAGAGTATTAAATGATTTAAAAAAAGAATTATAAAAATGCTTTAATTTCTGAGTTTTTGATTTAATATCAAGCAATTTTAAAATGACTAAATTTTGATAGAAATAGAATGCTCATAAGATATTATTATTATTATTATTATTAACTCTAATCTAAAAACATTTTTCATGTTTATAGGCAACAAGTTTAATTGTTTGCTTTTAAGCATTCATAGACATCAGAACTGAGAGGAAATTACATTATTTTGCACATACCCATAAAATATATTTTCTTTTCTGTAAAATCAGTTAAAAATTTAATTGTATTCTCTACAGGAGAAGTATTGTTTAATTTTTTTTAAAGGCACAAAGAATGAAATATTCAAAATTAAATTGCTCAGTGATTATTATATTAAGTGAACGGATGATCATTTGTTTAACAAACTATTGGATAGGATTGATAGAAAATAAATTATCCTAGAAATGATCAAGTTTTAAATAAATTTATCATGGTATAGATAATTTTTTATTCAAATGGAGATTTTAAAATTAATAAATTTAAACAATATTTGGTAGAAATATTTGAAAAAAATTATCAAATTTTCTCTCAGTATATGTATTCTTGCTATTATCACAATGACATTCATATTACAAATAAATCAAAATGGTAAAAATATAGTTTATTGAAAGAAAAGAGGGCATTTTTCAGGGATGCAATTTCTTTGTAAAAAATAAAAAAAATATGCTAGAAAAAGATTATAATCTCATAAAGTGTGAAAACAGATGGCCTCCATTATAATTTTTTAACAAGATTTAAACCAAATATTCAAATAATTTATTATAAAACATTCGAAAGATAAGAAATTCCTAAGATTAATAAAGCTTGTTTAAAAATAATAAAGCAAAAATTAAATAGTAATGTCCAATACATTGTGATTAATTTTTATGTGTCTATCATAAATTTAATTAATTAAACTATATATAAATACATTTTAAATGTAATATAACAAAGTAATGTAATTATTATACAATGTTTTTTAAGTAATTCCAGATCTTTTTAATAGATCGAATTCCAATATATGTAAAAATAAATTATGAAATAAAATAATTTCTTTTAAATTTATTAATTATTAGTACAAACGTCATTACTTTTATATTTACAACAACAAATAAAAATTTCTAATTTTGCATACTTTAACTGAATTTATGAATAAATTTAAAAGAAAAAAAACATTACAGAATAAATATTTAATTAAAATGATTTGCGGTAGTCAGTGTAAGGGAAAATATACGACAACAAATTACTTGAAATGCAAGCATACTCTTAAATCATCTCTAAACTACAATTTTAACACTTATTTGCAGGATAAAATGTGAAATTAAATTAAAAGTTTAATACATTTTCGCAATTATCTTTTTCATTTACATTTTTATAAAGTACATGTATTTTAAGAACATAAAGAAAATCATTGTTTTGAATTTTAATTATGAATATATTTACATGTAGTTATTATAATTAAATTTACCGTAATATATTTTATAAGAGTGATAATTAAAAATACAATGAACCCGTTTTATGATGAACTTGAATAACTGATTGGTATCGTTTTAAAGGTGTTTTATTTCTGATTGTAGAAAAATGTTTAAAATATAAGTAAAAATTTGTTTTTAAGCAGACATGTAAAAATAAATTAATTTTGCTAAATAAATGTATTGCAGCTTGTATTAAATTAATAAAATAATGTATTTCTCAATTTTTTGTTTATTATTGTTACATAAACATTCTTTAAAACAGTCATTTAGTACATCCATCATTTTAATAAACATAATAATTTTACTGTATCATTTGAATTTCTCAAATATAAAACTGTTTTTTTTATTTTGGATACATTTTAGATAATTAATTAACACAATTATCATACTATCACTCAATTTTTATCATGTCAGTTTTGAACTATTTATGAAAAATAATTGTAACTTGTATTTTACCTTAACTTACGTACTCTAATCATATTTATTTTAAAATATTCATTGAATTTAAATGCATCATTGTATTTATTTAAATGTATTTAAAGTAGATTAATTGATCTTAGCATTCAGGAATAGAGTGTTTATGGCTAAGTAATACTCTCTCTGTAAATATTTAATTATTGACTCATTCTATTTTGTGCTTAGTATATATTTAACACTAATCTAGTTATTTTTTTTCGTCAAATCATCTCTTGTGAGTAGTGAAGCAAACATAAATGTAAAACAAACTCACGTCCGCTTCATAAGTAGTTTTTGTTAAATTAACATTTTATTACTGAACTCTATTTATATTTATTTTATTTTTAATGTTTGCGTGAAGAATCTATTTTTAATTCTTTTATCTATTTCATATCGTAAATATTAGTATGCTTAGTCAAATTTACAGACTATAATTAGGTTGTCAAGCTCTTTCGAAACCTAAAATTGGTTAAATTGTGGTTTAGGTCCCCTACTTCACCAACTCGCGAATTTGAAGTGTTTTTTCGCGCATGCTCATTAATTACTCTTTTGTTTTTAGCTTTTCATTGGTCACTAATTACGTTTCACTTTGAAATACCGGTAGAACTTTTACCATGGCATTGGCGATTTTTAAAATGCGCCAAGCAGGAGACCTAAAGCACTTTGTCATCCTAAAATTACTTGTAATAGAATTTTAATTACCTTTTAAGATCTCACATAGTTTTCATTACCTTATAATTCTAATGTTATCTTAAAATTCTAGTCTGTATTTAATGCATTAGCGCTTTAAAATAAAGTGTTTCAAAGCATTCGTATGATAAGAAAATACTATGCGTTAGCCCTACATAATCCCAAATATTTTGCTCTATACTTAATGCAATACCTTAGCTTGCTGGATTTTGTATTTATTCATATCTCATGAAATATCTAACAACTTAAAAAAACATTTTGAATTGATACTGATCAAATATAATATTCCAAATTAAGTCCCAAATCCCAATAACCTTCCAAAATAATAAAAAATAAAAAAATTATTTAAAATAATAATAATGACAATGAAAGCATGTACTTAGAAAAAACTTGCAATAGATAAAATTGCTAACATACATACATTTATTTTATTAAATTTACTTTAAATGTTAAAATTTAGTTTATTAATTGCATAAGTTATAGATATGATAGCATAACAAGTCATCTTGATATATTTACAGCATAATATGAGGTATTTTTCCTTACTTTATTTTTATTTCTCCGAGAAATATAAATTTGAAGGAAGCATGTAAAGGAATATTGTGTAACATATGTGGTACTTACTATCCGATCCAGCTCATAGATACTTATGTTATTTGTGATTTCGTATGTTCATTATATTGCAAAATTGTGTTTATTTGTGTATTGCAAAGTTAGTAAAAATAATTAAAAAATATACAATGAACTTCCATTTTTCCTGGAAGCGTATATATGGTCTGTTTCAATAATATTTAAGTATATTAGTGAGGTATCTTTTATTTCAGTCAATTCCAGTTTCAAATATATAAATCAATATTAGAAGCATATAAATGAATGGAACTAGCCAATATTGTATTGTAACATTCACTGGTGTTTAGTGAAAATGTTATTTCTATAAATGAATGATATCAAAGTTTTTTATTATCCAATAATCACAAAATGTGACCATAATAATATACATAACCCAATAATGTGGAATTAAAAATATATACTTTTCTATAGTTAAATTTTCTGTTTAACTCCAGCTATTTTTTATAAAACGAAGATTATAATTTCAGATATTTTTTTGTAATGCAATATCTATAACGATACATAGATTGAAAATAGAATTTTTTTTTGACTCAGGAATATTTTCCATTAGTTAAGAAATACTATTTAGGTAATGTTATAGTATTCAAGTAATAATTATTAACAAAATTGGAAGGAAATTGACGAATTTGCTTTATGATTGAATTGATTATTATGTAAGCTATTTTTCAATTATTGTAACAGAAAGTCATTTCAAACCATGTAAGCAATGTTTGACAAGGTTTTACAATAAAACTTTACGAAATTTTTCATCCCGTTTGTTGATGGTTTTTCTTGAGACGTTTGTTGATGGTTTTTCTTCTTCAAAATTTACTTTCTATATTATTTTTCAATTAAATATTTAGCTACAAATTTCTTGGTCTTATTTTTATTCACTTTAATCTATTAAATTTAAATATTTTCCGTAGCCAAAAGTACAAAATATGCACTTTATCTAACCAGAAAATTTTAATAACCTACTTCACGATTTGATTATTGCACAAATGTGAGATAAAAATAAGATTATTTAATATAATTTAACATCAATTACATTGATCCGAAAGCAAAATTGTTTTTATATGGACAAATGTTAATCTTTAAATACTTATATATTTGGATAATGAAAAGTTTCCAATATGAAATTAATTTCAATTTAATTCATTACTTTTATTTTCATTTATAAGAAATTCCATCCAGATGCAAGCAAAGATAAACTTTATTTTAACTCAAAACTCTAAATATATTTACAAAATGTAAGAAAAATTCTAAGATGCCCGTCTGAAATATACCATTTGTATTTATTTGTTCAAAATATATTCCAGCAAACATGATGTATTTTTATAAATTCATTTCATTTTTGAAAAAATATATTATTGTCTGTCTATTCATAAAATAAGTTTTCACAGAAGTCTTAGACATATTTTCAAAATTTATTCAAAAAGTGCTTAAAACATTTTCAAGCTTACATCTTTTAATCTTTTTTAACATCATGTTATGATAAAATAGGAACTCTTAAAATAATGTCTCTTTAAAAATTTAAGAGATAATTTTAAAATTTTATATTCTTTCGATTTCAAAGAAATAATTTTAATAAAGAATATCACTGAAAAAAATATAAATTTGGAAAATTTTCGGACATTATAAATTTATAATTTAGTGTAATATTGTAAATTAAAAACAATATCTAATATATTAAGTCATTAATTATAGGTCATAGATATACACAAACTGGTCAATATTTTTGAAAAACCATGACCACCTTTTCATGCGTTTATTGCTACTATTACTATTACTGCAACTGCGTTGATTGTATACTTCTGGAAACCAAAATACTTAAATATTTTACATTTGGGAAAGATTTTCATACAATTTACTCACAATTAAATATATTATGAATGTTATGACTTTCTGTGTAGTTAAAAAGCCAACCATGCTACAGTTTGATATAAATTAAATCATAATACAAATGAAGCATTCAATAAAATTGCTTCATTTATATGTGGAAAAAAAATTACAAATGATCCTCCCTGACTGTATAACAAACATTTTCATTGTATGTTTATTTAAGTAATAAAATAATTTACGCGAATTTAAGAAAAATCATTCTCTCATCTTTAAACAAATATCTTTTTTAATGTATTTTCAATGATGGAATTACATCTAACCTTTAGTTGCAAATAGCTTAGTTTCTCAGAGAGAACCTAAACTAACCATTTGATTATTATAAGTGTAAAGAGGCTGTTGTTAAAAAGGATCTACTGGCTCACAAAATTTCAAAAATGATACAATTAGAAATTAAAATTTGGATATAAACATGTAAATAACATTCAGTAAATGAAGAATAGATATTAAGTATATTTATATAAATTCATAAGTTGTTGATAACAGATGAGAGAAAAATACCATCTTGATTATATTTTTAATTATTTTGTCTCCTGAACGAAGTATATTTACTTTTGAAAAAAAATGGCATCATGAAGAAAAGCAGATGACAATTTAATTTTAATAAATTTTATTTGTTTTAGATTGTGATAAAATAAAAAACAATAGAATTTTGACTTCGTGATAATCAGTTAAAATAAATAGCATGAAAAATATAAAATATCAAAGAAATGGTAGCGATTTCTTTTATCTCTTATAAAACTTACTTTAGATTGTTGCCTAATATTTATTTATGAGGAAGATAAAAATTTTCATCTTATTTTAAATTGGGTACGTCTACTTCATATTGTTGTTGAGTATATTATCTAACACTTGATAAATGTTGATTAAATACTTAGTTAAAAAAACCAAATTTATTTTTATTCATAAAATTTCATTTGTAAAGAAATTTAGTAAGTTTTATTATGCATTTACACACATACCTGAGTAAATATTTGTAAAAACAGTTACTAATTTACTAATATTTACAAAAATATCTTAAAGCATTTTGTGTTTTCATCTTTTTATAATTTATTCCGCAATGCTCATGTTATTTTTTGGAAATTCGATACTAAAATACTTTGTAAATACGTTATCAATGATTAAAACAAATATTCATTAATCAAAATAAGATTTAATTAATCATATTAAAATGTTTGTTTATCATTTAAGAATTTCTATTGATCAGATTATATATTTTCTGTGTGTGTAACCTATTTTTTTTTCTTGTTGATGTATCAAAATATTGTACAAAACTCACTGAAACATGTTTAAACGCTTACACCTACATAAGTGACTCTGAATATATATTTTCTAAGAAACCACTCGATTTAAATAAGAAAGTTAGCACAATATAAGAATAGACAGAAATAAGCTGAACAGCTATCATACTTAGCTAATTCTTTGAATTTCAAAATATAATTTAATGAATTACATCTTCAAAAATCTAAACACAGTTTAAATTTCTTTCATAGGATCATAACATTCTATAAATCAATAATATTATTTTGTTTTATGAGTTTTATCAAGCGATTTGTTGTCATTTTTCTATTTGTATAATTTGTACTATATTTCTTTTGTTTTGTTGCCAGTTTGATATTTTTGTAATATTAAAAATAATGTCTAATTCCCTATTTCAGTTTTCTACAATATTATACATAACTGCTATGCATATTTATTTTACATTACTTTCATATTATATTCTTTTATTACAAGCTAAAAAAAAATCTTTATTAAAATTTGCTGTGTATTCTTATAAGTTTCAATTTTACAAATTATTTTAAAAATGCAATGTTTGGTATTAAAATTTCTCTAATGAAAAAGAAAATTTTTCTCTATTTAAATGTGTTAAAAAATATTCTGCATTAAATGTACGTAACTTTGTATGTAGGAAAAGAAATATTCATTAGTGGAACTTAATAATGCCTACGGCTGACTTGATTTCAGAGAAAGAAAATTACATAGATAATCGTTCCTTATACCACAACTTGAAAACATTGTTGAAGTTTTAATTAAATTATTTCTATTATTATTCAGCTAATTATGAATAAATGATATCCTTGATGTCAGTGAAAAAATAAATTATAGCCATAATGATGGAATAACGTGTCTCACATTTTCATTGATGATGAATGTATGTAACAACTTATTACATTATAAGCAAACGCTATGTGAACGTCCTCATCTTCAATAAAAGGTTGAATTTTGCTAAAGTCGCATAACAAAATTTGAATAATTTAAACTTCGTGATATTCTTCGATATCTTTCATAATCAGAATAAATTATTGCTAATAATTGATAAAGATGGAGAAGAATTTGTGGAAAATGAGACAGTTATTTTTAACTGTTTTATTTTTTGATATACAATAACGTTAATTCTATTATTTATTTTCCTAAAAATTAAAGTTTCTGAGTAAAATTAAATAGATATCCTATTATTAGTTGTAAGAAAATCTATATAAAATTTACTTGGAAAAAGTAATTTGAATTTTTAATATCCTGAAACACAAAGTTTCAAAAATAAGGATTAAACTTTAAGATTAAATGATACTCAATCCTTAAAAAATAATAATAATTTTTTTTGGATATTTTTTTGTCAGAAAATTGTATTTATTGACAAACATTATCATGATAAAACTTTTAGTTCTTCCTTAAAAATATGAAAATTCTATAAAATTACTGCAGTTTCTTAATGATTTATGTTTAACTAAATATAATTCCTATAAGGTAGGGGACATTTTTTTCTATATTTCAGTCCTTATTTTTTAATGTCTAGATACAAATTTGAATGATTTTTGAAGAAAAAAGTTCCATATTGTATTTTTGTATGCCTACTTTTTTATTCGTGTAAAAAATCTAAAAAATGTATGGCAAATCTTAAAAGACATTCACAAGCTTTCTTATTTACGTGTAATACGGTTTGTTTGAAATTACTATTTTTCAGAATTTTTTTTTTGAATTGTCAAAAAACAACTAACAATTAAAATATGATTAAAACATAACTAAACTTAAGTAAAAAAGCTGCAATGACAGTACTTTTAATCAATAAAAATTATAAAGTAACTTTATTTGTCTTATTAAAGATTAGATATTTTTATAACTTTGACATTAGCGAACTATTTCGCAAAACATTTAGCAACTTGCAAATTTAAATTTAAACTACTAAAAGGTATTGGTTGTCTAAGCATCATAAAAATTATTTATGTAATACAATATTCGCTGTGAATTTTGATGTAGTATGCATACTTTGGTCTGGTCATCAAAATAGTTTTCTAAATCATAGAAAACAAATTTTCATGACCAGAAAAATTAAATCTGTATGCAAAAAAGTAAATTTTTTGAACATATTTTAAATTTACATATATATATATGTGTGTGTGTCAGTGAAAAATATGCATTTTATGTTATTCCATCATCTGGAAGTAAAACAAAGGAAACTAAGCAGAAATTTTGAACGCATCTTGTTTGCAATCTTTGTAATTTGTAAAACAAATATCAAATTTATATTACTTTAGAATTAATACAGCCACTCTATTTTTAAAACTTTACAAATTATTTATTACCAGCACAATTTACAACAGCTAGTTACCAGTATTATCTAACAGTCAGATACCGTCTCACAGATGGTGTCTGACTGTTGTATTATTCTGACATTCGTAAGAATTGAAAATAATTCATTAATTGTTGAAACGCTGCATGGATACCACTACTCGACAGTTATTAAGATTGATAATTTGTATTATCGCATAGAAATTTCATGTGTGACGTGCCACCCGAATCTCTTTTCAAATCAATGTTTCTTAGGATTAGTGTTTTCACTGTGTTCTGCTCAATTAATGAATGCATAGATTTTTTTAAG
>JAPDSC010106637.1:25200-41705 GCA_026290005.1 Latrodectus geometricus
TTTTCACTGTGTTCTGCTCAATTAATGAATGCATAGATTTTTTTAAGCAGTATCTTTCATGTTTTGTGAAGTATTAATGGATTATTTACTATTCTATAATGAATGTATGCAATGATATCTTTTATACAATGAAATCTTTGTATGTCTGTTCATTTAATTATTTTGCAAATATAAAATGCAAAAGCATTCGTAATATCAAAATATGCACACTTAATAAAGAAATCATACGAGTGTAATACGAATAAAAAATAATTTTCATATTAAATCACATGCATGTGATCTACTCATTACAAAAATATGACTATAAATATAAATTTAATTCTTTTAAGATACATGTTTAATTAATTATTATTAAGCGATACAAATAATCAATTCTTTATTAAGTGATAGAAAGCTTTATAACAAAGGTATATCCAATTAACAAAGAATATAGTTATATTAATTTACATTTTAAATATGTGTAAATGCTGTTTGAAATTAATGTGACAAATAGTTTGTAATGAAATTTATGTTACTTTTTATACTTAACGTCTAAAATTGAAAATGAAGTAAAAAATAAAATAAATCAAAGACGAATTAAATCGCAAAAATTTATTTTCTTTTAAAATTTAAACTTTTTTTTTATTCATATTGACAGCTAATAATTAAACTAAACATGGTAATAATTAAAGATATTTAAATGATGGTAATCCATATTTAAGAAATAAAATAGATGGACAAATTCTGAAAATAAAAAAATGCATTTAAATAATAAATGACTGATGGACCTGTGGAAGAATATGCCTCAACTGGCAGACGAGTGCTTCAACTTAAGAACTCTACTGACTTTGGTTCAACAATTAGTGGGCTTAATTCCATTTAAACATGGATGTTTGTATTCATGTGAAATTCACTTTAAACTGTAATTCATGGTTTATTTGGTCCTGATTCACCTTGAGAGATTATTGGGATTAAGTAAACCAACTAAAAATGTATAGTAAATTTATAAAAATTCAGGGAGAAAGAAATTCAGAAATACAATGTTTTTCATTTTATTTAACACAATATGTTTACTCATAAAAATTATAACCATGGATTCGGCATCCAGGATTTTCATCCAAGGATAATCATTCTCTACTACGAGTTCCTATAATCATTATTTGTCATTATGTGCATGAAAACATAGAACACAACTCCGATTGAACTCAAATACTGCCTCGCGTCAATCCTTTGATGGTTTGTATCCAGATCAACCATGCTTTGAAAGCTGCAGAAAGGTGTTCTTTATACGAGGTGATCAGTCATTTACGTTTCCCTCACATCATGAAATAGGCAGGAACATTTGCAATGGGCACGTCAACATGTCCATTGGGTGCGCGATCAATGGAGGAATGTTCTCTTTGCCAATGATTCCCTGTTTAGCCTAGAAAGAGATAGTAGCCACATTCTCCTTTGAAGAGAACGTGGAAAATTTCTTCCTCCATCAAACATCCATGAAGGAGATACATACGGATCATAAAGCATCAGTGTTTGGGGTGGTATCTCTTTGGGTGGATCCTGACATCCATGCCATTTCCCGTGGAAATGTTAAGCTTACACCTGTAAAGATGACAACCTGTATGCTTATCTGAGGGTATATGGGAGGTTTTCGTTCTTCAGGATAATAATGCATGACCTAACGGGGATACATCGTGAATACTGATCTTGATATGGAAACAATTGCACGCATGTTGTGGACTATTCGATCAATGGACCTTAACCGAATAGAGCATGTTTGATATATGCTCTAGAATTCCCTTTAGACAATGCCATAAAATTTCGGATACTTTGTGGCTTAGAGGAGGATTAATCATATGAGCTTCTTGTTGTAGGGACCTTGGGATTTCTAGAAATCTTATTCCCATTCTGTAAAATCAGTTCACAACCGACCTGGTAAAAGCAACAACACTGACTGAATACCGTTATTTATGACTTCTTCCGAAAGGGGTAGGTCCACGAAAGCAACACAACTTTCCCGAAACATGTATAATGCAACAGGAGCTTTCATGTTTTGGGTAACTGTGGCCCATAGATTTAATGAAGAAGTCCTGTACAGCGGGCGCCCTGTAGCCAACATCACCTAGAATTTGAACAAACTAAAAGCATCTAACATATTGTCGAAAACAGCAGTAACGGGCAGAAAATGAATTCGAACGGGTTTTCCTGTAACTGTAACTGGAGACACACTTTTATCTAGATAGGTCATAGTCGTTATCAGCCTTCTGATATTTTCAAAATGGACCATTATAGTGAATGTGGCCTGAGTCCTTGGTCGGGCATCATGGTAGATGGATGTGTCAATCTTCATGGGTTTGACAGAGGTACTCTGACAGGTTATCGTAACTGAGATCTTTAATTTCTTCCTTATTACTGAACGCACATTGTGTACCATAATAATTTCTTTCAATATACTAATTCTTATAAAACTTCACTTAAAAGTAGATTTACAATAATAAATAATTCAGTATTGGTTCATTCACATCAATAGCAGACAAAAAATAAAACAGTTGAACCATCTATAAAATAAAATTAAAACCTAGAAAATTATTTATCTGGATATTCATTTGAATGTAGATTAAACTGTGCTTTATTGCAACAAAGATTAGGATTAAAATATTTGGTCACAGTACGATGTATATATATTCATAAAAGATAAAGCTTGGAATTTACCAATTAAGGTAAATCTGTCATAAGTTATACATTGTAATCAACTGAATATGAGAATTGAAATACAATGATAAGCATAAGTTGTTTTATGTAATACATCATAGAATATCATTATTATTTTTTTACGAAACTTAAACACTTTAAATTATGTTAAATATTTTAAAAACTAAATTAAAATTTGTAACAAAATATAAAGAATATATAATTAATGATTAAATGCGAATACGAAACATATTTGATTTATATATTCATATAAAATACACACGCATTACTCATTAGTAAATATAAAACTTTTAAACCATGATTATTGACCTGAATTCCTATATAAATAAAAAAATATCAATATATTCTAATTTTAGAAACTAAATTTAAAAGTTACTTTGATTAAAAGTTTCATTAACTATTCGATTTATTACAATCTGATTGCAACATGGTTCATTAGTTAACGGAAACTCTATATATGCGATAAATATTTATCGTAGCTCATGAATAGGGACTTTGTGATAGGTCTATATATAACTCAGTGATGTTATCAAAATGCGAATTTTGAAATAACTGCTCGCAAGAGTTAAGAACAAATATTTAAAGTGCTATAATAGTTGAAAGTTTTAAAGTATAGATATACTGTTCCATTTAAGAACGCTTTTACTTAATTTTATACTTAATAAATATTTAAATTGAAATAAAATGCATAATATAAAAAAATAGTACTATTAAATATCCATAAATGTTTTATAAGTACGTTACAAATTTTATGAATTTCTATTTTTATATAAATTTTTATTGCCATTATACAAAATGTTAAATAAAAACTATTCACAAGGATTATAGTGTAAACTACTTTTGTCCTTTTGAAAAGAAACAACTGATTATCATAAAGAAAAATGGGACTTTAACAGAACTATAAATTTACTTAACAATTCGTTCAAGTAACAGATCCATGTAAATTATTTTAAAATTAAAAATTATGAAAACGTATATATCATAATAAATATTATTAAAAAATTATGAGAATTGATAACAAAATGGTTTAAATAGTTAATAGCATAAATGTACTTTATATATATATATATATATATATATATAACATGTGTACGTGTATGTATTGTGATTAAGCATGAGAGTGCATATAATTAGATGCTTGCAAAAGATATAAGAATTACATGCATTTATGCATTGCCTACATTTTTCATCTATTTGTTTTTTACGGATCAATTTCTAGGCATAAGTGTTTTTGATTTGATTATCAAATTTGTTTGCACTCGTTTGTATTTATTTCATAAAATTACCCTGAATTAGTAAGTGAAAATTTCATTAGTATTAAAGCTTAAATGTTATTATAAAGATATTAAATATGTAAGAATAAGTGTTTTTAAATTATATAAATGTGTAATCTATAATTTCTAAAATGTATATATAATAAATACAAAAATAATATTTTGACCATACATTATACGTCTTTAATGATCAGAATGCATTTAACATAAGGGACATTCAGTTTACACTCAACTTATTTTGAATTTCATATGTCATTGTAATGCTTCAACGTCTATTTTCTAACATGAACAATAACTTTTTATGAATCATTAACCACACTAGAATGGGGTTAATAGATTCAGACCAAAGATTGCTTCGTGTCATGGCTACAAGGGTCGAATTCCTGTTTTATGTGGAAGGTGCAAGAATTTTCTTTATACATAGAAGAGACAAGTGATACATTGCTTAAAGTTATAATTAAAGTGAAAGTAAACATCTTAATGCAATTAATGATAGTTTCCTGTAGATTTCAATAATACTAAAATATATTTCTACAAAAATTTTAATAAGCATTCGTTAAGCGATTTTTTTAATTTAGGATAATATTACTTGATGTTAGACTTAAATTTACGTTATTCAATTAAAATATTCTTTAACACATTAAAACATCTTGATATATATTGTAAATTGAAAATTAATAGAAACATGTTCAGAGGCATACATTTAATTAGGAAATAAAAATTAGTAGTTTTTCATCCTCATTATAAATCCTTATTTTTCTATAAAACTTTCTAGTGTATAAAAAAATATTTATAATCTGTGCTTTAGCTGTAGTAAATTACTGATTAAGTTTCCTTTACATATATATATATGTATAGGAAACTTAATCATATATATATATATATATATATATATATATATATATATATATATATATGCCTTAAGAAAAACTCATTATTTCTAATAAATGCTTCTTATAAAAAGAATATACTTTTATTATAAGAGTAAAATTTATGAACACAGTTAATCCATCTAAAAAATTAAACTGGTTTATATTTATTTCAAGCTTTCATTGCACAATAAGTTTTCTGGCAATTTAGGAAAACATAAAGTAATCTAACTTTATAAATTTTGTTCCTAAATAACGCATTGCATTATTTTCCGAATATAAGTTGGTATTGTATTCTTAACAACATGAATTATTTTCTTGCAAAAATTAAAGTGTAAAATATAATTTATTTATATATATTATATAAATTAACCCTGAACACCATAAATATAGGACACGGGGTTTATTGAAGTATGTTAATTAAAGAAAAAATTTACTTTTATAAAAAAAATGCATAGAATAGTTTTTTGGTTCAAGCAAATATAGATAAGTTAACTGGCCAAGTTACACCGAGTATTTTTAATTCATTCTGTAAGCACATCTAGGGTCATTTTTGGTAGAGTAGGAAAATTTCATATTTTCCCGTCTTGAGATACTTATTTTTAATATTCACATAAATCATATGATGATGAGAAAAGTCAGGGATGGGACCATTTGCATTTAATCTTCAGAGCTACGTGTTGCTAATGACTTGAAAATGTTATTCATATTGAATTTTGAAATCAATAATGGAATTCTTGCAAGAAAAAAACATTTTCATAACTTAAAGTTGTATAACCACTAATAATATAAAAAGAATTCTCAGTTGAACCATTCTCAAATATCTTATTTTAAATATTTCAGTAAGAACTTGTTCCCAAGCACGGCAGCCGTGTACAAGGTAAATATTTTTGTCCGACTTGCTACAATCTGTGGAGAAAACTTTATTAAATCTCTATTATGTAATTTTTTTATAATTTCAGATATTCATGTTTTTTTAAAGAAGATGAATGACTAAAATATTTGTAATAATTTAAAAAAAAATTTGAACTTTATTGTTTTTCTCCCAATAATATAAATTTCTGATGATCGAACAATATTTTAAAATATTTCTACATTAATGTGCTATATCAGTTTTTCAATTCATCAAGCAATTATAAAGTACTATCATTAATAGGATATAATCTTTTGCTATTACACAAAATTATGTTATTTTAAGACATTTCATTATATGTTTATGCCGTTTTTATTTTAATTGTCAGGTTTGTGAAGGTTTATGTTATAGGTCAGGTTTATGTTATAATTTTAAATATATATCTCAATAGTGTATTATAAGGCACAAAGCGTATTAGCGTAACTGACTACGGATGGGGAGGACCTGGGTTCGAATTCCAGCTCGGTCATGGATATACTTTCTATTCCTATCTCTCTGTGTTTCTTGTCCTTTCGTCAGATGATGGATGAATTTAGCCCAGCCTACAAACGGGTTTGTGGTGGTGTGACGTGGGTGATGCAACTCGTACCTCAGTGACTTGGTTCACAGGTGTGCACCAGGTAACGATAAAATGAGTAGCAGTTTCCGGACTTGTTGCGGCAAATGGGCTATTGTACTTACTGATCACTGTTACCTTTATTTCCTTTATTACCTTTATTGAAATTTGTATTATATCTGCAGAAATCTTTCATTATTTATCATCTGTGACTACTTTTGAAAATAAACGATCATATTATTTTCTTTATACATATATTTCTTTATAATATTTATCATATTATTTTCTTTAGAAAATTTCAAATTTTCTCATTACTCATATAAGTACTTTCAGATTTAGTGAATTTACTATAATTATTACTCAGCTATATCACAATAGTTTAATACTAATATTCTTTTAAATATAATTTTATTTTTATTAGAAGTAAGTTAAAATATTCTAATCCCTACTTTAGAAAAAATTGAAACATTAATGAGAATTATAAATCATCAGGATTAAAAACTATGAGCGTTGAGCCGTAAATGAGGCGTGAAAAGTACGCAACTCAGTTGGGAATCTTGGAGTTATTAATCTTAATTTATAACATTTTAAATTCATAAATGATTTCAATGCTTTATGATGCATTTGCTACGTTCATCTTTGCATTTTTAGTCAAATGCTTATACTACTTAGCAAAGTTTTAATTTTAAGTAAAGTTCAGAATAGGGAAACAAAGTTAATTGATATCAACTAATTTGGCTATAGTGTCCATTTTAATCATAAATCAATTGCTATCATTTGCTATTAGTTCAAATTTCATTAAACATAAAGATCACAAAAATTTCTATTATAAAAGTCTTCATTTTTACGTTCCTAAAAAAATGTTCAACTATTTGAAGTATAAACTTTGATTTTTATGTCATTGTTAGTTATATGCATACACTATCTTTTTATTATTATTTTATTGTAATTTTAAGTGTTCATTACATTCAAATTTTTCATAAATATTTCATGTGAAGTAATATACTTTAAATGATAATATTAAAATCTATTATTAAAAAATAATTTAAAGAAATTTTTAATACATAATAATATTAAGTAATAGATAATAATATATGCTTGATTTTTATCTATAAATAGATAATAATATATAGATAAAAAAATAATACTTGAACAATTATAAATTTCTTCTTTAGAAACAAATCAAAGTTTTATTTTATTAAGGTTTTCTCTAATGATAAATTATTTTTTGCAATAATTTTAACGTGTGATTGATAGTTGTTTCTGCTATTTCATTAAGACTTGTGTTATTTTCTGACGAAAACTTTTATTAAAGCGATACCATGTTTATGATATATGTTTTCCTTAAATGGCAGTTTTTGGTCAGAATACACAAGTTTATTTTCAAACAATAAATATTTACATTTTCATATAAATCTGCCATTGAAACAATTACTCTCCAACACCTCACAGAACTTCCCTTGTAAGGATATAAAATGAATTACATGGGGAATTAATTTGAACGGTAAAGCTGTAGAATTTCAATGGGTACCGCCACATGTGAACATAGATAGTAATAAAAGAGTGGACCGTTTGGCCAAGAAAGGCTCTTTTGATGCTTTGGTAGTTTAAACTGTAGCTATTCATAAAAATTCCCCCTTGTTTTAGAGACAAATAATTATCTTTAAGAAATTTCCACTTAAAGGATTACATTCTTTAATTACATGTATGACTCCTGTAAATCAGACTTCATGTATACTATTATTAAAATACTGCTTCAATTTACTCCATTTTTATTCAAATATACTTGATTCAAATATCTGAAAACAAACAAAATCTTCTCAAACCCATAACCGCTTATGCGTTTGAAAAATTCTTTTCGAGGTTACAGCCAAATGATCAGCATACTGGCTTACGGTTCAACTGCTTATGGATTCAAGCCTCAACTTGGGATTTGATATTTCTAGTCGAAATTCACTTTAAACTGCAGTTTCTAATTTAATCTCTTTACAAAATATAATCTTTGAACTTTAAGAAACCAAACGAAATAAAAATATACCTTATTTCCTAATTGTAATATCTGAGGTAGTGATCTGTTCTGGAGAATTACTTACCGATTTATTTCTACGAAAAATCTTATTTTTTAGCTTTGATTTGTTAGTTGGCTTGAGGATAAATTTTAATTTATGTCTAGGTAATGAAAATTGTTATTAAAAATATCCTTTATTTTGATTATAATTCTAAAAATAAATTTAATAAAAGTGTGATTATTTCTGTGCAAATAGTTTTTTGCTTTTGGAGCACTTTGCTGACTGTAATGAATATGGCATTTCTTAAAAAATAATTGCATTACTGTTATTGCTTAGAAAGTTTTGCAATTTTAAATAAACACATATTTCCTCATTAATATGAAAAAAATTCAAACTAATAATAGAAGTATGGGCTGAAAACACAACTTCAAGTAAATGATTCAGTTTATATATAAAATTCCATACTTATTTTATACATTTATAACAAAAGTATTTTTAAGGCTCATGATTTTGTAGTAATTTACATAAATCTAACAAATAAGAATTTCTAAAGAATTAAAATTAATTTGAGATGTGCTCCAGAGTGGCATCCATACAAATATGTTAAGGTAAGTTTTTAATGGAATCATTATTAATAACTATTAATAATTGCACACAAATTTTATTTTTAAAAGTAAATCTAAATTATTTTAACATCATGGTAAGTCATTAATGAAAAATCTATTTCCAGATGAATGCATAAAAAACAGAAAATTGCAGAACTAACAAATTGCTTAGAAACTGTAAATAGTATTTATATATACTGCAAATTTCATAACCACTATAAAGTAGCATGATACAACAGAATCAAGTCTACTTTTAAAATTTCTTTTTATTTTATTAATATCTCCAAGTTCTTAAATTAATTAATATGGAATTGTTTAATTTCTTTGAAGTTATTTAGTTTCTAAAAATAAAAAATAAGTTTATAAAATAATCTTAAATAAATGATATAATCAATTAAAATGTTTCTAGTTGTATAATTGTTTAAAATAGAAAAATATTTGTTCAGATGATCAGATTTAAGACAATATAATATAAATTTTTGCTACATTTAATGAAATATTAATTTCATTTTAATTAATATTTTTATAAAATACTTCACACAATAGATAAAATAAGCTAAAGTTTCATGTTAAGAAATACTAATTCATATCATTTTTTTTGTTTTAAATTAATAAATCAAAACAAATTTTGAGTTGTTTAATATTCTTCCAATCATTTCTTTATAAATAACACTTTTAATTTATGCTTGTCGGAATTGTTGATGGAAACGGAATCTAGAAACACTTGTGAGGAACTGGTACTGAAGCAGATTAATGGGGAATCATTCCAACTGAAATCTTGGCTTAACTATTCTCTATAAACCCTCAAACTTTTGAGTTGAGCTTAATACATTATCTATTATTCTAAGAGCTTAACAAATATCATTCCTTTCCATATATGCACCATGTATGTAGTATTAACATATCTGCATTCTTAATATTAATGTAAGCTTAGTTGTTATCATTGCACGTCCGTATAATTCATAATATAAATAATTTAAATAGATTACAATTTTAAAATGCATGTAAGCAATGGAAACATTTAAATTTAAGTGAATGAATATAATAAAATTAGTAACTTAGAGATATTTAATAACTTTATAAATGAACATAATAATGGCATGCATAATGGTAATTATATATATATATATATATATATAATAAATTCATGAAGTAAATCTGTATGTTGCACTGTGTTCACTGTTGTGCCCACAAGGAGAGAGTAACAGAGCATGCCAACTGGAGGAGATTTGAATGGCTCAATATTCTTTTCTCCAAAGAATTAACTCTTTTCTTTTTATTCTAGCAATAGATGTATTTTAATTTGAAGAGAATGAGTCACTGGAAATAGTGCTGGGTTTGAGCATAAAAGTGTCCTATTTGACTGGAAAAATTGATCGTCTTTGCTTGCTTCTCCATTGATGTGCGCACTGATCTCCATATAATTAGAAATATAGCTAAGACCGGACACCAAGATAAGAAAAAAGTCCTCAAGACCTATTAGGTTTCATTACGTTGCAGCAATTGAGATGACTTCAAATAGAAGATAACAACTGCAGGCCATATCATGTTAACTTGGTGAATGGTTTTTTGGATGAAGGAACCATAGACTTGCTCTCCTGACATGAACCTAAAAGATGATGTTTAGTTTAGGACATTCCACGTATATAAAAAACTGAACGCTTAACATTAGCCACAAAGTCTTCAATAATTAAAAACAGCTCTTCTGGAAGAGTGGGAAAGGATACCACAACCTACTTACAAATAGTTTCATTGATTCGATATTTCAAAGTATAAAACTTTGCTTACAGTCCAAAAAACTACACTCCTACTAAACCATTTTTTAAACGAACATCTTTTTTGTATTTCTCATGTGCAAAAATTGTGCTTTTTATATTTATATAACTGAATGCTCAATAAAATGCATTTTATTTTGCCAAAGAAAAGCCAATTTAATATCATATAGCTTATTACATCAGTCAATAATTAATCAATCAATCACTAATAATTCTCCAGGATTATGCGTTCAGTCGTCACTTTCCAAATCCTTTAGTTGTTTGGAACAGAGTATTTTACATTATTTTATTGATTTTGTTAAAAAATTATTAACATGAACTTTCATCAAAAATAGAAAATTTATGTTTAAAATGTTTTTAGATCAATGTTCAATGTTTGTATTGATTAATATCATGTATGTTGTTTTATGTTATTATTGCGAAGTACAAAAAACCAGAATTTCTAGTACTTGAGAAAATTTTGATTTTTCTTGTTGTGCCAAGAGAAAAAGAGAAAACATTCTAAGAAAGACCATTGCCCTCTTATTGTAATCACTTATTCTAAATAAAATCTTTAAGAATTTCTTTACTATTTTATTGGCGAAAAAAATTTGTATAATCACAACTACATATTATTGTTTTTGATAACAATGAATTTACTTTCTAAGAAACATTAAGTATTTGCAAATTATGTTTATTAAATTTTCAGTATAAGAGTTTAATTTACCTTTCAAGATCTTTAATGATAATTCTATTTTATTATTTTTACTAAATGCTTAATATGATTAAGAATAATGTTATAAATATTACTTTGAAAATAATTTTTTAATTAATTTTAAACACTTAAACTGAGTTTTTTACTTTTTTTTCTTTTTTGATTTGAAAAATGCTTTTGATTTTGGTAGATTTGACAAATAATCATAAAACATAAGTTTTTTCACCTGCATTATATAATTTCAATTTCCTCTTTCAAAATATTTAAAAAAATATCCTTTTGGAAATAAAATTAAACTATTTCACTATTTATATAAATGCATGAAGGTAAAATTGTTTGCTTTTGTCTCCAAATATAAATTTTAAAGTAATAACGAATGAATATCATAGTTTTAATTACATTTCAATAGTTTTTAAGCAAATATTGAATTTTATGCTTTTTGGGATGACAGTATTTTTTCATAGATTGAATTATATAGTAAAAATAGTAAACTAGCTATTTTACTCAATTATTTTTATTTTCTTAATCCGATTTCTAAACTTGACTTGACAAATTTAACGAAATATATTTATATATAATGGAGGTCAAATATCTTGCACAAAATAAAAATAAATTAGAACTTTAACTTTTTTTGGTAAAATTGATTTTGCATTAAAAGCTTCCTTATTTCCACTGTGATCTCTATTTTAATGAATTTTCGAATAAGTACTTTTGTCAATTTTTCATGAATCCAATTTTAAATTATTAAAGAAACTCAAAAAATCAAATGAAAAATTTATCTGAAAATATATGAAAATAATTAGTTGTTATATTGATAATATATGTAGTGCATTTAAAATTTGCTTTTTTTTTTTTTTTTTTTTTTTTTTTTTTTTTTTTTTTTTTTTTTTAGGAATATAGGAAATGCGTGATTAATTTTTATAAATATTTTTCACTGCATTTTAAAAAAATTACAGTATTTTAATTAAATTAAAAACTTCAAAATAAGGAAAATTATAATTTATGCTTATTTAAATACATTTTTAAGGAGTTTTTAGGATAAAATGCCAATAAATATTAGATACATTTCTCTTGCCACAATAATGTATTGCATAAAATTAACTACCAGTTAGTAAAATAACCACATAATCACATTTCTTAATTAATGCAATTTAATGAGATTTTCCTCCAGGATCTTATTCAAGTACCTAAGTTTTTAACACAATTAAGGATGCAGCTTTGCTAGAAGCAAGAGTGTTATTAGATTGCTTATAAATTTTTTCCTTTCATATTTTAGAAACAAATACTTGAATTCCAATCCCCTTCAAAATTAAAATGAAAATATTCTAAATATTTTTATATTCTTAATTAAATAAGTACTTCTTTTATTTTGCACTGTTTTTGCATATTTTAAATATTTCTAATACTCTTACTTTACTTCATACATTTGTCTAAAATTAAATTTAAAGCTTCTAATTTTCTTATAATGTATTTTTAAATGTACATTTTATAATTTATTTTTTTGCATTTTCAATATGCTATTATGATATAAAAATGCACATAATTACAAACTAAATAAGCATAAAAACATCACTATTAAAATAATGAACTTTCAATAAATTTCTAGTTTAAAGATTTAAGAATATATTACTTAGAAATATCATTTTGAAATATTTAATTTTATTCCTGGTCAACATATCCAAACTCATTTCAAGAATAGAAATGAATAGATATATTATCTTAGTAAGTTTTAGCAATTAATTACTAAATAAAGTTGAAATAATACATTTTTTAATAATATGAAATAAATAAATATGAAATAGATTTAATGGGCTTCCTATTTAAATCGTAATTGGAGTGATAGTCAAAAGAGGTTGGAAGTAATACATTCAGTATAACCGAAATTAGTATCATACTTCAATAGGCTGATTGGAAAGGATCCACTAATGTATTTACAGACACTTTTCCCTGCAGTTGCTTATTGACAAGATTACATATGGTTGTTCTAATCATAGGGATTTGTGTAATTTTCTAAAAACACTTTCAAGTATCATATTTAGTTTTGCAGTTTGTAAGAAATTTAAAAACGTCTGTAATTTATAGCCGAACAAATTTATATTACCCTTAACATTATATTTCAAAATAAGCACAAAATTCCCTGTATTGAAATAAAAGAAACTAACATATTTTAAGACATTTCTCGATCTATTTCCTCATACACATATGTATTAGCTTTTCCTTTTGCTACTTTTCATTTATCACCATATTTCAGTTTTGCTCGTTACTATCATCAGGAGTGACAGTTGATGAAACATAGTTTATTTACTTTACTTAATATTCATAAATAGAAAACATTTGTGTATGTTTTGAGATTATATAATTATGATAAAACAATGACAAGAAGAGCTTTCATTTAGAATTTAATTGTAAAAAAGTTGACCACCATAATATATAAAAATATAATCTATAGTTCAAATCATTAACTAAGTGTTTTACTTATAAATGAATTTAGCTATGGGAAATGTATAGTGTCAACAGATTTAATTCATTTTTATGATAAAAAATACATAAAATCCAAAACCCTTGTAAATAAAATAACTCAGGACTACATGCATGTATCTGAAAATAAATATGAAAAAAACATTTTTGCGTTTTATTTTGATTAACCATGATATTTTTATGAGTATTTTAAACATTATGGTAGTAAGATTTGTTAGATGGCATACAAAAGTCTACTTTTTTATTTGAAACATGCATGAATGTAGATAAAACAAAAAATTTTCAAAAACTTTGTGGTTTTTAAGTATATGATATTTTACATAATTCCCAGGTAATGTATTAGATATTCTGAATTTTTTTACGAATATACATCATCATTTAGTTTTTTTTACATTTATCATCATTATGAAGATATTTGATGAGTAATTTTTTTAAAAATAGATATTCAATTTTAACACATTTTTTAATATAATCATGCATTGTAATAAACTGTTAAAGTGTAGCATAAGATATTAATTTTCATTGTTTTATGCGTCAATAAAAACTATTAGCACAAATTCCTTAAATCATTATCTTCTACTTTCAGACTAAATTTTTGATTAGAACATACACCTAGAAAATATCGAAAAATACAGTGAAAATAAATTAATCTCACAGGCATTAGTTTTCATTTAGGATGAGAATAACTTTCAATAATAAAGTGTAACATTAATTACTAATATAAGAATCAAATAGCGTAGTTGATGTTCAAATGAAATACAGTTTAAGGAGTTACATTACAAAGTTGCAAATAAATCTATTTTAAAAATTAAAATTTTACAATTTTTTCATTTATAAACATGCAGCATTTGTTAAATTAAAAGTTAAAAAACAGAAATTTGTAGTAGCGCAGTCAAGTTATTATAATTTAAATCATATGTTAGAATTTCTAACTGACAATTTACATAGAAAAATTTCCAAAATAATTCAGTTTAAAAATGAATACAAAATATCACAAGAAAAATAATGCAGCAATATGATATTCATACATTTGATGATAAATATAGTATGATATATCATATTTAAATAACTATATTAACATCAAAAATTTTAATGGTTAGATATAAAATGATATTTTTAAAAACTGTAAATATAACAATTATGTAACTCAAATTTTTTATTTACCTCTTTACATATACAATATTTTTTCTCATAGTTAATAATTTAAAAATGACATAATAAATAAAATATTTTTATACAAGTATTTTAAGAAATATATAAAATTTAATTTAAAAAGTTCAGTTTATTGAAACAAAAAAATTGCAGGAGAGATGGAAATTTAAAAGTAATATTTGGCAGTAATTTTTTTCTGCCTGTGAGATTTGAATAATTGCATAAAATTTTATGAGGGGAAAAGTAAACTAAATTTTGAAAGCGTGATAAATTATTTTTATTGAATATATCATTTAAAATAAAAATAACAAATTTTAGTACAATGAAATTCTAATGCTGTAGTTATTTTTATGGAAATTTTTCATTATTTCTCTTTTGTCGTATTTTTGATGTAATGTTATATAAACATCAAAAATACATTTACATATGATAAAAATGAAATATTTAAATTTAAGAAATATTATTTTGAATTTATAAATTATTGTATTTTTTATATGTTATTACTCTATAATATTTTGAAAATTTGAAAAGTAATTGAATAAATATTCATTGAATATTTTATTCATGAAGCAAATTAGTATTCATCTTTATAAAGAATGGTGTCTTTATACATGCTTAAAATAATTTTGCTTCAAAATTTCATCAGCATTTGAATAAAATAGTTTTAGATATAAAGAGAAATATTCATCAAAATTTAAAATTTTTCTCTCTAATTGTATAATAAATAATTCAAACTTGTTTTTTAGCAATTACTATATAATCAATAAGGAGATTTCCAATTTGGCACTGCTTTTGAAATTTGAAGCAAAAATAGGTATAAAATTGTAGCTCATGATTTAAGTACCTGTCTTGAGATTAGGAATACAAGTCGTTCAGGTCAGTAGTGCATTTTAATCTATTGTAACTGGAAGAGTAGTGAAGAAAAATTATGTTTTGCTAATTAATAATAATTTTTTTATTTTTGAAAATTCATTCATAATAGAATTAACTTTGATGTTTACATTAGTAGATAATAACCAAATAATCAAATTTATGAAGCAACTACATCTCATGTTGATTTCTATACATTTCTTAATGAATTTGCCAATCTGATGGACTATTTACTATCTTACAGAAATTAACATGAACAATTATTAAATGTTTTAGTTTATAAGATGAACAAACGAATACATTAATTAATAAGCTAAAGGAATACCAATGAGCCTGATAAAATATTAAATGTCTATATCTCAAGCATTTACCTGGTTTTATTATATTTTTAGAAATGTATGGAATGTATGATTTTACTTCAGTTATTTGTTGCATTTATATACAATTTTGATAAATCTTAATAACATGCATTTATATGTATATGAAAGTTCACTTTTTGGATTATATAAATATTAAAATACTATATAACAGCATTTAGATGAATTTTACAGAATTCAGGACAAAATATTCAAATATAAGAAAATATGATTTATTTGATAAAATTATATATTATATATATATT
>JAPDSC010106661.1:0-13294 GCA_026290005.1 Latrodectus geometricus
GACGCAAATGACTAGTCACCTTGCGTCAAAGACCACGTTCGTGAAGCTTTCAACGCAAAATCTAGATACCAACTTTTCGGAATTTGCAGAGAAGGAGTATTTGAGTTCAGCTGGAGTTGCGATTCTATTCCTTCGTAAACATAATGACAAATATTTTCATGAACATATATGTATATAGGTACTCGTGTGACTGTCTTTGGTTGAACCTCCTTGAAGCCGAATCTGTACAAAAGTTTATGAATCACAGACGAACTCATATTCAGCCATCTAGCCACTTCTATCTGTTAGTCCTTCCTCTAGTTTACCAAAAGCTAACTATCGAAATTGTTAATTCAAATGCTGCCGGAAGGCTAGTGTTACAATTTTGATCTCAGTTTTGAACCAAATTTTTATCTCAGACCCGAGAGACATCCTTTCTCTGAGACATTCATTTTTATGCTCCTCACAAATGACGTATTCCGACAGCAGTGTCATTATTTTGCAAAATGTCATAATTTTCAGCTCCTTTTACATACTAACATGTTCAAATTTCATTGATATTGACTTATTTTTAGGAGAATTGTCGCTTTTTTGTCATTTTTCCTTAATCTTTGGAAACCGACATGTATATATAAATACTACATATTTTTTAAACAAAAATTTTTATAGTTTAAATATTATTTGGAAGAATATTGAAAAAAATGTCACTTAAATTTTTAACCCTTGAACAATACAAAATGGTGCTTCAAAAAAAATATTTTTTTTAAATCGGAATTTTATTCCTTATTAAAATGATTGGTTTATTTTTTCAATTTGCAATACAACCTACGGAATATTTAAAATATGTTTGAAATATTAAACGCTTCATACATTCTGGCTAGTTTTTAATTTGCTATAAAATGTCTATATTTTCCAGGGAACGCTAAATATTAAGTAATACTGATAAAATACATGTATTTTAATGATATATTTCAGCTCTGTATTTCCGTAACTAATTCCATAAACATGCACTTTAAAGCAATGTGTGCAAAAATCTCCAAATTTAGCATTTTCCCGAAACATTTTGTTACAAAGGTGACTTTAGAATAAATATTCAATTAAATTTTATTAACAAATTTTAAACATAGTGTTTTGATTGCAAGTAAATTTATTGTACATGTGTTCCTTCTTTCAGTCATATATTAACAAACATTACACATGTGAATTTAATTACTCAACGTAAGCTACAACAATACATTTTACTAAATTATTTTTTATATATGACACAATATCAACGTTACATTTATGAGTTTATAAATTGAAAATATTAAAAAAAATGACATAATGAGGTACTCAAAATTTTAATATTAAAAAACTTATAAAAAGATTAAATTGAACTTAAAATGTAAAACTCCAAGGTTATATTATAAAAATAAGACTATTTTGGTATAAAAACAAATACTGCTTTAACAAGTTTTAATGTATACATTTGAAGAGATTTAATTGAGATTATAATTTATTAAGCATAATTTGTAGATCAAAATTTATATTTGATCATCTGTATTGTGATCAACACATATTATTTATAAAAATTAATATTTCAACAATTTGTCTACTTATTATCCGATATACAAATCTAAAATAAATTCATTGAAATAATTTAGTTTTAAATTAACATAAAGTTTTGTGGATTAAATTTTATAATTTGTTTATGAAACTGAAATAATGTACTTATTGATTTTTCTACTTACATATAAAGTTCTGATAATATTACCTGATATTTAATGAAAATATTTTAATACACACAGCAATAATTCTGAAAAGTAATATTAAGTTTGTGAAATAAATAAATTCTATAATATAAATGGTGTTTACATATTTTAAACTCAACACTACAAATAAACAAAACTATACTAAATTATATTTTCAAATATGACTTACTTTATAGCTTTTCTTTAGATTTCCACAGTGCCTTTTAACTACACATCATTATTATTTTTTTTTTGTCGAGTGCCAGCCAGATTGGCAGTATGGGTGCGCTGCTCCATTTTTTCAACTGAACCACAATTGGGTGTGGAGTCCGACTTCCTCAGTACACACATGCCATAGGTACCCGTTTATAGGGTAGGCAACCATTCATACTCCATTCATACAAAAATAGAACAAAGACAGGAGAGAGAGAAAGTATATCCATGCCCGAACCGAGATTCAAACCCAGACCTCCCTATCCGCAGTCAGGTACGCTGAACACAAGACAGAGTAAGCGGCTACACATCATTAACTTTCATATATTAAAATGTTGTATCATTGTATTTGTGCATCTTTATTTAACCACAGGAAATTAAATTTTATTTAAGAAAAATCTTCTATTTAATCTGCGATGTACAGCTTGTTTATAATTTTATAAAAGATGTATTAAATTTTATTGCAAATAATTTTAACAATCTAATATAATTATGATATTATTTAATTTCCTTCTATTTATTTTTCTTATTTAACATCAAAATCATTTTAAAAATAATTTAACATTCTCTCTGTAGCTCTAGCATAAAAAATTGAAATTCTTAAAATTAATTAAAATAAATCTACCTAGGAACTTATTTAAAATATATTTGCTTTGAAACATCCATAAGTATATTCTTCCACAAAAACAAAGCTCAAACTTTATAAATTTCGGTTCATTATTTAATTGAATAAAAATACAATCTTGTCATTAAAAGTTTTATGTTGATCAAATTTATATCACAAGGACATCGATGAATTAATGAAATTTAAATTTAATTCGTAACAAGCATTTAAATTTGCATAACATGTACATTTCTCAAAAACAAGATCCCTGCATACATTTCTATGTTTAAATTAAATATAATTAATTGTTCTCTAATACATATATTAACGAGCAGTTGATGCAAGCTTTCCAGTATTGGTGCTTAAATTAATTGGAAGATGAAGTTTTGAATAAAGTTAGATTTTCTATATTTTTCAAATAATTTATCTTAATTTAATTTTGAAAATAAAGTTTTTGTGAAACTCTTTTAATTATTTCAACTTTAAATTGTATCTTATCAGTTAATTAGAAAATAATTGTTCAATTTCTCTATATTCAAAATAATTTAGGAATAACACATGACTACAGATTTTTCTGCTTAAATGATTATAACTCATCTTTTTATTTGTTGTATTTCAAAGCTACTATTATTTGACTCATTCAAACTAATTTAATTTGCAATCTGTCTTATTGTTTTAGAAAAAATGATTCCATAATTTTCTCTAAACAATTTCATTTATTCGTAAAAAAGTAATATAAGCGTATTGTTTATAATATTGATAAATTTAACGTACTCTCGAATTTATAAACTTACAGAGCCAACATGTTGCATATTCTGGTATTTTTTTATAGTTTTTCAAATACATAAGCTTAATTAGAAACCCTTCCTAAAATAAAACAAAATTAAACTATGCCTATTAATATAATAAGTTACTTAATAAAGTTTCATGCATAAAATATGTAAGTGAGAAATGAACAGTTATTTTTAAAAAAGAAATTTATTTCAATTTTAATCTGGGAAATTATATGAAAATCAATACTGATTAGTAAATCCAGCATAAATGTAACAATAAAAATAATAATTATACTACTACAATTCATTTAAAAACTTTATTGATAAGACAGGATTTCCAATATATAAATCGGTCTCTATTACAACAGATGGAGCTCCAGCAATGGTCGGAATTCGAACTGATTTTATTGCCTTATGCAATAATGATGAGGAAATTCCCAGTTTTACTAGCTATCATTGCATTATTCATTAACAGGTATTGTGTTCAAAAACACTAAAGTCTAATGATATAATGCAAATTGTTTTTAAAATCTTCAATTCAATTCGTTCAAGAAGTCTTCAGAGACGACAATTTCGGGCGCTTTTGGAAAAAACTGAATCATAGTACGGAGATCTCTTATTGCACACAGGCGTGCAGTGGCTAAGCCATGGTGCTCTTTTAAAAAGATTTCGTATTCTGTTACCAGAAATAAGAAATTTTCTACTAATAAAAGGAGAGCACATTACTGAATTGGAAGATGGGAAATGGCTCATGAAACTAGCTTTTCTCTGCGATATCTGCAAAACTTAACGACTTAAAACTAAATCTACAAGGAAAGAATAAATTTTTAACAGACAGAATTTTGAGTGCGATTAAAACTTTCAAAGAAATGATAAAAAGGTATGCGTCTCAATTAAGAAAACATGAATTGAGAAACTTCAAAAACATGGAGGAAGAGTGCATTCATAATCCAAACCGAGACTTCGAAAATTTCGTTGAACAATTAGATGTTTTGTTTGAAGAATTTGAGAGAAGATTCACTTACTCATTTAGGTTGGAAGAAATACTCAATTTTATGATATTTCCATTTAATGAAAATGTCGACATTGATCGAGTATCTGAAAAAATAAGACATTTAATAGATACCACTTCAGTCACGGTCGAGGGAGAAATTATTAAATTAAGATGCGATATATTTCTTAAATCCAGAGCAACTAGCGATACTGATTTTTGGAAATTAATTTCTGTGGAAACGTTTCCAAATATTTACAAATTGATTTTGTATTGTAAATCATACCTTGGATCGACGTATCTTTGCTAGTCGCCTTTTTCAACCATGAACGCCATAAAAACTAAACATCGGTCGCGTTTAACAGATGAACATATAATTTCGTATTCCACAATATGATAAACTTGTCGCAGATATACAGTGTCAAATTGCATATAAACAAAGTGAATTGAATGGTCAATTTTTATGTATATGAATACTTTGGTTATTTTCGTCAATAAACTTTTTTTTTTAATTTTTTTTATCGAAAAATTAAATAATATACCAGTTTTTTTGTTACCGAAAGTAAATATATGAACATATACGTTATTTCTGCCATTGGTAGACCGCCTTCGATTTTTTAAATGTGGAGTAGACCACGGATCCCAAAAGTTTGGCCATCCCTGCCATATATCATAAAAAATATATTTTAAGTAACTAAAAAATATCTAATGAAATTAGATTTGTATAGAAGAAGGTTATAAAAATTATTAGCATCGTCTGATTATTATTCAAAATAAATCTAATTGCATGATAAGCAATTTATGAAGACTTGACAGATCAATTGCCTACATCGTGGTAAATTAGAGTAAAAAAGGTGTGAGGAAATGTGAACAAGTGAATTTAGAAATTTATTATGTTACTTGGTGGTTTTTCGACTCATATTCGATCCCCAGATATTCAGTTTCCATTTCCATATTTTTTTGGTGGTTTCATTATATTAAACACAAAATATTTAACAGTTTATTAAAAAATTAATTAATCTGTATCTTTAATATAGCATCAGCAATTTATATAAGCTTTTTTAAATGTTTATTTATTATTGATTTTAATCAAAAGACTTATTTCTTTTTAATTATTTTAACTTACCTCTTTACGATATTTTAGATTAACTAGTACAAATTTTCATAAAATTGAACTATATTTTTTAAAATTCATTAAGGACAAAAAATTTTCTAAAGAAAAAAAGTAGCAATCATTTATCATTTCATAGAAATCAGTGTCATCACATTATTATCTATGCATTCAAAAATACAATCCACCTTCTTAGTTTTAATTTTAGATACTTTATTTTAGTTTTTGAATGAAATACAATAACTTCTACCTATTATTTTAAAATAGCCGTTTTGGATTTCATAAGAAACATAAATTTATATTGTCATAAATACCTCTAAAAATGCATACTTCTGAGATTTCTGCATTTTGTAAAGGCAAATTTTTATTGTACTTCATTATTCTGATAAATGAATAATTAATTGAAAACAAATGAAATAATTCAAATAATTACATTACTTTGTTCATACATAATAAAGCTATATAAAATTGTCAAATGCAAGTGTCCAGGCAAATATATTTTATTAATCAGTATTGATTTAATAATATTACTTAATAACTGAATTTTCTGTATCTAAGAATCATAAAATTTTAAAAAAACAAAAGAACTGTTTCTTATAATTCTTTTCTAAAATTCCTTTTATTCTTTGTGCTTATTTTCATGAGATATTCGTATTCAAAAATTCCTAGGTTAAATTTACTTTTATCAATAAAATATGCCTAAATGTAAAACGATTTCTTGTATATCTATTATTTGCTATTTTAGAAAATTGTATGTAATGCTTAAACCTGTTTAAATTTTACAGCCACGAACTAATATTTTAATAGCCTATAATTCTGTCATAGTTCATCATTTCGCATAAAAAGAATTGTCATAAATTTCCTACTAATTTACAGTAACTTCCGAAAAAATAGGTTAATGTCTTTTTCAGAAAAATCTAAGTTTTGTCTAAAATTGTCCGAAATAAAAATGAATATTTATTTATAACGTAAGAAATTAATTGTAATTCTATTATAACTTTATGGATTTCCAGTAATTTATAATAAATTAAGTAGTCAGAGAGTCCATCAGCTTTTGAAATAAAATTTGTAAGAAAACAAACATTAAAAAGAAAAATTTTGATGATATGTTTAGTTTTTTTTTTTATGATTTTAATACAACAAATTTCTCATTGGTCATAGAAATTCTAAGCATTTATAAAACAAATTTGTCTACTAACCAAATTTGCTATATAAAGAATTTCTATACTTAGGATTATGTTCTATTAAAATTAAGGGAATTTTGTATTTATTTTTTTTCATTTATTTTTGAATACCTTGAATTTACTCAAGTAAGAAATGAATTTATTTTAAAAGTAAGCTTTTGTACATAATTTGTTTCTATTTTTTCTCATATTTGTAGGTTACAAATTAAAATTTTTTTAATTACATAAATTCATTTAATTTATTTAAGTCAGTAGTTGAATTTACAATGTATAATTATTTTTATATTTAAGTTTTTCTCAGTTATTTTTTATTTTGCAAATTGATATTTTTCCTCTCATTTTTCGTCACTGTTTCTTTTTAATACTTGCTTTCCTTCAGATATAACTATTTTTGTACATTTTAGTTTTTCTTTAAATTTATCTATATTATTTATTTTTATACCATTTTCACCTGAATTGTATTGATACTGTCTTGTGCAACTTTTTTTCTAAAATATCACTTTTTTCTTTTTTGCATTTTCTTATTTAAGTATATTTTCTTTTTCCATTATTTCCTTCAATAATATTTATTTGTTTCTTTTTATGTGGCGAGGTTTTTGTCATGCACTGCTTTTCATAAGAGCTTTCACTCTGTAATCAAAAGGAAGTAAAAATACAATCAAATATATTCAGTATTTATTTCCTCTAAGTAAAACAAAATTTGAAACATGGATTTCATTTTTCATCTGTACGTTTTTCAGTAATTTTATACTATGCTGGTATTATCCAAAAAAGTTATTCGATATGTATTTATTTAAAATCAAAATTTTTCTTTTTGTGTGTATAACATATAAACTTTAGTTTTATTTTCAAAGTAACTCAAATATGAAAAACATTGGTTTGTAATATTATCAAAGGAAGGTAATATTACATTGTTTTGGTATGAGATATATAAAAATAAATAATTCTTAGTCAAGAAACATTTCCGAATCAAATTTCTTTATATGTTTCTCTGCCATGAGATACATATTGATTTTAAAAATATCAGGTATTTAGAATTTTGTGATGAATGTCCTTAAATAAATTTTTATTTAAATTATTTTTTTGAATCATCTGCAAAAAGAATTTTTTATTTATTACTTTAATGTCAAGCGCCTAGAAAAGAAATCCTCTTTGTTCTATATTTTATTGATACAATAAGAAATAAATATTTACTAAGTATAAATTAAGTAACATTGAAATGTTTGTAAAAGAGTACACTCATTCAGTTTTTAATAATTTTTAGGGTGGCCAAACAAACTTCTGAAAAACTTATCCCCTTGAAGAAATACAAAATATAAGAATAATAGATAGGATAAAGATAATAAATAGGACATTTTATAAAATTTATTTATATTCATTTAGTAATAAAATATATAAAGTTTTATAAAGTTTCCATTAAAAAAAATATGTATATCTATAAAAAAAATTATAAAAGGGCATTTATAGAATAGTAAAGATGAAAGTGTATATATAATATAAATACACTTTCAGCTCTCTACATATTTAGATTTTTACTGTAAGAAAGAAATTATTCCGTACATTCACTAAGTATAAAACATGATACATATGTTTATTATCGAGATTGTAAAGTTAATATTAGAATTTTTTTAATTAAAACGCATTTGTAAAGAATTAAATTGCTTTCTTTTAAATTTAACTGAATAATAATCATACTAGAGTTTTGTTTAAACAAAAATAATTGTTAAAATAGACATTTAAAATAAGATTGAATAAGAAATACGAAATTATATATAAAAAATTTAAATTTTAATATTAAATTTTAATTTCATAAAATATAAAACATATAAAATATTAACGTTTCAAGATTTTTTTAATTTGAAGAAAATAAAAAATAATTTTATTTTTCAAGCGATGTATTTTATATAGCAGTTTAATTAATATTTCTGTATTACATAATTATATTCTTTTATAAAATATTTTAATACAATTATAACTCCACAATGTAAAACTAAAATAACACCATAAAAATAAAATATAAGACTCAGAGAAATTTCATGTATTCTTGTCTTATAAGTAATTGTAGATATATAAATTGCAAGAACTAGTCATTGATAATAAATCATTTTGTTGTGATAATAAATCTCTCAATAATAAATCGCTTTGTTGTCTATAAGATGATAATTGTTGAAATGAGACGGTTGAATTTGTTTGAAAGGTTGTTATTTGATGGGTATTGGAAATCGAATTAATAGAAAATAAAATTCTAATTACTTTTCAATTCGCTCGTTATTTTTAACAAACAATCTATAAAATGTTTTATGCATTTTGTTTTTTATAATAAACCATAAAATAATACATGTATTTAAATGAATAAAATTAATGGTTAGATATAGGCAAACAGATTTATATCTTATATCAATGGATATCATTTTTTTAACCTTTCGTCAAAATGAGAATATGAAAATGAAGTCATTTTCAAGTAATTTACGTGGTAATATGATTTATGTTCTAGTTTTAACTCTGGTGTTTAAAAGTTAAAAAAAAGGGAAATGTCAGAAGAGTTCAACACTTTCCTTTTTTTTATAAGCAATCTTTTTAATAAATCCATCAGGAAAAAAATCCTGCTATATCTTTCTATAACTTACAGTTGTTTCTGATCTTAAAACTAACATATTCTATATGATTATTAATTTACATTAGTTTTTAATATTTTATAACAATTTAAAAATAAAATTATAAATAAAGAATAACAAATTCATTTCTATTTTATAAGAATGAAATGTTTTAAATTGTATTCTCAATCATTAAACTCATAAAAGGCAATAATCACTGCAAAGTTAACTTTTATATATAAATAAGTTTTACTTTTTCAAACAAAAGCTTACACGATTATATTATTTTTATAAAAATATGAGATTATTATGTCAGTCTAATGCACATATTTATTTAACAGAATCTATATAAATCAGTAAAAAATATAATCATATGTATTAAACGGGATTATAAAAACATTTATTTTTTATTTTTTTATTGTCATCTTATAAAAAAAAGCTTGTTTTAATTTTATACTTTTTTGTCTAGTCATATACATTGGATTCAATCATTCAACAAAAGAAAAAAATGATGCATATATAAAATAATGAAATAAAGGTTATTTACATTTAAAAAATATGTATTTTTTAAATATAATTAAATTCAGATTTATCTCATCAGCATTTGAACATTTCTAATTTAAAGCTTGAAAGGCATTTAAATAAGTAATTTGAGTGTTTTATATTCAAATAAAATCAAATTGAATTTATAGTAAAATCAGTGGCTAACAAAAAGAATTTGAGGAAGAAATTATTAACCATGTGTAATAAAAAATTAGACACGTTTAGAGTAGGAATACTTTGAGAATAATATATAATCTTATATTAATCTTGGAATATCTAAATAATATGGTTATATTGGTCACTAGTTGTGCTGATTTATGCCATCAAAAAATTCTATTGATAATTCAGTATGTAAATTGAAACTTAATATTTATACGCATAAATTAAATTTGAAATTTTAATATTTACTGCATTTCAAAGGTATATCCATTATAGCAATTGCATACTTCCATCAAAACGAATCAGAGAGTTCAACTAAATGATCAGTATGTCATATATCTACATTAGGCTGCTGTCTGGAGTCAAATGCTAATCTCTTGAGATTGCCATTTGAGAATGTGAAAGTAGCATGCTGCTGAAAGACTCATTAGCACAATATGTGTGATGCTGCTATAATATTTTAAGCTTACAAACATCCAAAATGGATTGCACATTAAGTCAACATAAGCTAACATCCTCTTACTTGTATGTACATTACTTTGATGGGTTTTTATTAGCCCAGTACATACCCTAACAGTTTCCCTAAAATATTTAATACTTCATTAGGGATATGGCAAACATTCAACCAAGTTTCATGATGAACATTTTAGTAATCAGACTAAGCATTATATTTCGTACTCTATATAACCAAAATTTAATAGATCATTTAGTTCATAATCATAATGCTGCTAGAAATGCTTATAATCTGCAATTCTATATTCGCACGCTAATTAGTTTAAAGTTCATTTGTATAAAAGCAAATTTGCATAAAAGTACATAGTAATTAATCTTAAGAAACATAATATACTGATGCATATATCTTTTACTTATATTTCGGTAAAATGTCTTTTCAACAAAATAGGAAAGATCTATTGTTTGAAATCATAAATAGCTTTCTTTAATAATCCTATACCTTGTTTTTATATCGATTTTCCAACACATAAATACAATAAGATTTGTTAAGAGAAACTAAATAAAAATAGTTTAATAATCTATCATATTTATTAATTTCATGTTTCTTTTACCTTTCAAAATCTTTTTTAGTTTTCACTCAATTTTTGTTTTATGATAAAAATATATTCTATGTTCAAGTAGACATGTTATTTTAAGCACATTTACATGTACATATCAAAAATGCAATGCAAAATTAATCACTATAAAATCGAAAACTAATATAATTTTTAAATTATAAGATAAAGTTTATAATAAATAAGCCTTATAAATTACTTTCTCCAATGTGAATTATAAAAATTACTTAAAAATTGCATTCCTCTGCAAATCGTGACTTTAATATGGCATGTATCCTACAAATAAATATTTCTTGGGGGTTGATCATATTAAAGCCCTATATTTAATATTCTCTTTAAATTTTTATCAAGAAACAAATATACAGTTATTTGCATATAATTGTTGTGTTAGAAATGTACAATGAGTCATTAGCCATATTACTGTTAAATTTCCGAAGAAATAAACACCAAATGAAATATTTTTCACATAATCACAATAAAACTAATAAAACTTGTCTTGATCAATTTAGAAATATTTCTCTTAAAATTAAAACTCATATAAAGCAAATTATAAAATAAAAGGCTAGTCTAAAATGATAATAGATTGTTTAATTTCATTTATTATAGTTAATTAATGTAAGCCAAAACGTATAAATTTTAGTACAATTTTCTTTTATGTTAATTTGACACTAGTAAGAAAATAGCCCAATACTTGAAATTATGAAACAATCATGTTTTGGCTTAAGGTGATTTTTATATATATATATTGAATAGTGTATAAACTTATATGTCACAGGAAACAAAATCTGGAAAATTCCTAAATATCAGGAAGTATAAGTACAGTTCATAATAATATCCAATTCTTTGAAGTCATTGGTAGAAATATCTGCATAAACTATTATTTTGAGTCCATCAAATGAGACATATTCATAAAAATATTGGGATAAAACTGAGGTTTTAATTTCAATTTTTGTGAAACACTTATTGACCAATCTATTACCAGGTATTTCACAAAAATGAATTACATTCGAGAAAATTCCTTGCACCCTTCATCTTATTTATGGACAGTTTCTGAGTCTACATTTTGCAATAGGCATAATGATACCTTATTGACGAAATGCGAACCATTAGTTTGCCATCATATAAATTCTCATAGAGGAGATGGTTTTGTAAATTTATATTAAAAACTTGATTACAAAGAGTCTAAAGGTACTATTGCAATAAATAGGTGTTCATATTGTGATTTCTTCTTATCATTAAGGTTTCCTCGTTTTATAATGCTGCACGTATTTGATATTTAGAAAACATTTGCGGCTTCCACACATCGTTTCCTTTGTATGAAAACGACATACTTTCAGAAACTTTTAAGGATTCCATCTCAAAAGATTAAGTTTTAGTGGCCTTGAAATGATCATTAGACTTGCAGATTACAAATTCAGTCAACACACCCTGTTGATTAATTTATTATTATTACATATCTTCCTAAAATTTAGTTGTTTTTTATCATTTATTTGAAAGATATATAGAAAAAGATTTGTAATTATTAAAATGGATAGAGTTCTATGTCGCAGACAAAATTTGTATGTTCTTAATATTCTAAGAGTCATAATTTTCCATTTTAACATCTTCTGCTTCTTTTTTGCTTAAAAAGTTTCCGATTACATGACTACCAAGTCGTTTATCCTTATTTTAATTTTTATTTTTATCCATAAAATTGATTATTATATATTTTTTCCCTTTATCACATAATTGGTCTCGATAATTTACATTTTCACCTATAATATTCATAATTGATCATTTCCAATTTTTTTTTATTTAGATTAACCACATATGCATTCAAATTTTAAAACAAAAATTTTCTTTCCTTTAAAATGTGAATCTTCTTATTATATACTTTCATCTTTATACATGAAAAAATTTTATTCTATAACAAAACAGTTTTAAAATTTCTCTTGTAGGAAATTTTATATCATCGATCTTATGATAAAATGTTGAATTCTAGATTTTATCAAGAATGTATCATTTAAGAATTTAGCATACTTAAATTAAATCACTTTACTTTCAAACATAAGGATTATTTTTTTATATTTGCTTAAAGATGATTACATACAATGTGTTTCATAAAATATTCAAAATAAAAGTAAATAATCATAATATCGAAATAATTTATTTTTTTATATTTTCTGTGACCTCTAGAATAGAAATCAATGTGTTCTTTATCGATATAGAAAAAATTTTAGCTTTTAATGAAATATAATAAATTATGAAACTTGATATATATCTAAATCTTGAGATGCGTAAAATAAATATTAATATTGAAATATGGATTTTTATAGATTCATTTAAATTATTTGAATATATACGAAT
>JAPDSC010106667.1:180-13614 GCA_026290005.1 Latrodectus geometricus
TATATATATGTATGTATATGTATATATATGTATATATATATATGTATATATAATATATATATGTATATATGTATATATATATGTATATATATATATATATATATATGTATGTATATATTGTTGCTACAAATGTATCTAAAGCTTTTGCAATTGATTTCTGTGTTGGTGTATTTTCTCTTGTTACCAACAATTCCACTTTAGAAACATTGGAAACAGTACGTACCCTTTTTGGATATTCGTTTGGGGTCTTCTTTCCATGTAGAAATAAAGATTGACGGCTCTTACCTCTCCGATTAATAATGTTGCTTATTTTGCACCTAGAAATTTTAATACCCTGCATTTAAGAACGTTTTTGAATTCTAGAATAAAAATATTTCTCTTTGGAAAGCGCAAACACACATCTTTCAATCCTCTGCTTGTTTACATGCGACATTTTGAAAGAAGAATGAAGGTAGATATTTCTCATTTCAAGTAATAAGTTGTTGCCAAAAATTTTTATTTTAAAACCTTTACTTTTTTTAATTTTTTATCGAAATCATTCTAGAAATATGTTAATACCCTTTGTAGAAGATAAGATATATTATGAACAATTCCCTTATGAATATAATGCCTTTATAAAATATATTTATATCTTATTGATAATACTCGACTTCTTAAATAATCGATGATATTCAATCATGCCAGTTGTTTCTTGGAGACAAATCTCGCAATGATATTGAAATTGAAGATTCTTTAGAATATAGATTATTTTAATTTAACAAATTGGCATCTAATTTTGATGAGAAAACAAAGAAACAATTCTTTTATTATAATCGTAAAGAAAACACTTTTAGCATATTATATTTATATAAATATAAGTTTTCTTCTATAGATTACAAATAATCTTTTAAGTTTCTTATTTAATTAGAAAACTTACAAAATCATCTACACATACGCTAAATATTTCACTTAATCATACTAACCACTTTATTGATTAGACAGAGAAATCAATACATTTTATTATACAAAATCTCACTGACAAAGCGTTATGAATAAGAAAATTCAAGAAGGTTTGAATTAAAAAAAACTTTAAGGTTTAAAAAAACCTACTGTGCTTTTAATTTTATTATTACACGCAATTATTCCTGTGCATTCAATTTTTTCATATAACTTTCAGCATATAGTTATTAATCTCATTTCTTTCTAAAATTAACTTAAAATAATATAAATGCTATACATTTTAATGTGAATATAACGATATATAAGTTTTTCAACTTCGCTGTCACGTGTTACTGTATTTAAAGGATCCTGTTTGAAGATGTCCAATAGTTATAGCACCATCCAACAAGATTCAATAGTACCTTATCCAATCTCCTTAGAGCTGGGTAGTATATTTTATAGTCAGGCGGTCAGCCTGACCATTGGACTCCCAGTAATTAGTTCCTAGCCGTGCTTCATCCCCTTTGATCAGAGCGGTCAAGATGAAAGATTTAGCCTAGATTGCGCGGCCGTTTGATATAGCCTCAGATCTGTAATGCGGTTGCTCGAAATGCTTCCTCAGAATCCCACTCTGCTTATAATAGAAATTCATTTAGAGGCTCTACAGTCTGCTGAGAACTTTGAACTTTGATGCCCAATTTCGATCTCGTAACCGTCGCCAACACCATACACATTTCTGTAACATGTTAGCTTATTTGGGACATTTAGTACTTTTGAGACAATCAACGTGATATGATTAGAATATTTTGAAGATTAGTAATCTTACAGTTACATTTATATAATGGAAGAAAATCTCTTCCTTTTTTTTTATCTCTTCTACTAAGAGATAAGAACTTTTGATCACATATAGAAATAAAATTAAGTTTAAATATTTCACTAAATTACAATATTTTATAATATTTAAACTAGATTCCATTTTACTGTTCTCCGGGAAATATTTTCCTGAACCAAGCAGAACCTAAAGAATTGACCTACCACCTTTAATAAATCATTTCACATGGAAGACACATCTTTCAAGACCTATTTGACCTGTTCCAGTGTTTATAAACTAACCTTTCTGATCTTCAGTTAAGTCGGGGATAGAACTTACTATATTTCAGTAAGGAAAACAACGCCTTTCTTAATCAAATTGCTGTGGTCTATACTCCAGAAATATAAAAGCAATGAAATTACTCTTCCATACAGTTAAATAAACCTATGTAAAAAAACTTCATATAGATTCAACCGTCATATATATATATATATAATTGTGTGTGTAAGTAATGAAACAAAACATTTTACGTACGCAATTAATCATTAAAATTTGTACACAACTTTGTATCAGTTAAAAACCATTTATTACATGATCAAAAAATGAAAAAAAATTTGAAACTGTCAAGAAATGCTAATGTTAATATTAAAAATAAGCCACCACTGTCTGGTGGTTAGAGTACCTGACTACGGATGGGGAGGACCTGGGTTCGAATCCCGGCTCGGGCAGGGATGTACTTTCTCTGTATTTCTTGTCCTTTCCTCAGAGGATAGATGAATGCGACCCCCCTATAAACGAGTTTGTGGTGGTGTGGCGTGGGCGATGCTACTCGTACCTCCGTGACTTGGTTCACAGGTGCCCACCGGGTAACGATAAAATGAGTAGCAGTTTCCGGCCTTGTTGCGGCAAATGGGCTAATGTACTTACTTGCTCAAGGGTGCCCACCATTAGAAAAAAATATTAAAATTATTCCTATAATTGATTTGATGTGGGATAGAAACTAAATACATACCCATGGAATTTATTTAAGTAGTATAGATAATAATGGTAGTGTTACCAATGTGTTAATAGGAAATATAGTAATTGAAAAAGTAAGAAATTGCTCAAACGAAATGAAAGAATATCAGAGTATGAAATCATCTTGTAGAATCTAATATCACATTTTTTATTTTATACCAAACGTATGAAAATGTCTATTCTGAAAACATAACCGAGAAAATTTTATTTTTATAACGCAAAATGTCTTTAAAATATAATAACAACGCAGCATTTTAAAATAAATTTAAATTAAAGTAAAAATTAAAAATTAAATTTCAATATTAAAAAGGTGAAGGTGTTTTACAAAAAATGAAAGTTCATTTAAAAATGGATATAAAATTGCACAATTCATACCAAAATTACAACATGAAGTTCATATAATATATTAATCTATTTTACTCATATATATTCGCATATTTACATTCACAAGAATTTTCTTTTAAATTCTTAATATAGTGGCTAAAGACTTTTTTGCATTAGCCAGTTCACATGGATTTTTGAAGAATTGTTATTTTAAATAATGAGTAAAACGAATATTTTCGAATGAAATGTTACGATAAATAGTGCAGCATTGTGAATATTTTTATAAATATAAAAATAATTGAAAGTTACTTACTTACGACAGAATAAGAAAAAATTAAAAATTTTGACTCCTTTAAAATCCATTTTAGGTTAGGCTTAGCAATTTGTTATTACATAAGCTTGAAGACATGATACAGTGTCTAATAATAAGGGAAAAAGAAATATAAGAAACTGAATCTGATATAAATGGGACTAAAAGAAAAGTAACAAATTACTCAAATAAGAAAAGTTTATACAAAATTGATCTAGCAGTTGAATAGATCGTGTATTACTCTTCGAATCCATTAAAGTTAAATGCAATTGTTCCTCGTGTGCAAAAAACTGATCGTGGACTGACAGATAAACACACAAATTCATACCAATTATACATCGATTTTATCTTACATCTTAAAGGCGTAGAGATATGGAGATATTAAAGATAATTTTTTTATATGAAATACATAAAAGAGAACCACTTACGCTATTTGTGGATTTTTTAAATTCAAAGCATATCAAATTATGCATTTTATATTATCTATTTCATTAATAAAAAAAGATTTTCTTCTAATTTAACTCTTGTTATCATACTGGTTGAATCCCAATGGTTTTGTGGTAGAGACACAGATCCTGGGTTCGATCTTTAGTTTGGGCAAGGTCTACTCAGCCTTTCATCCCTTCAGAGGATCAATAAAACTGAGTATCAAGCAAGAACTAAACAGTGGCGGTTTCAACTTAGGCTGACCCCCTAATCTGAACATAAGCTTCTTATTGCAGTGACATTGATCATGAAAACATATAAAGGCCCTGTGTAAACCTTGTAGTTTATTTAAAAGATAAACTATTTTAATTTAAAGAAAAAACATCCTGTACTTTAATTTCTCTCTATATATTAAAAGATATTATAGTGGTGGGACAAAACAACACACATAAACCTAGAATACTTCACAGCTTAATATGAACAATAAAAGTGTCGAATTTCTTGAATGATTCATGAATAGTAAATAGAATAAACTCAAAAACATTACAATCATACATATTTAGTGTTAACAGTCCTAAATTAAAACAGGATGCTGAATTTTAAGATTTAAAAAATGCAAGAAGATAGTTACAAAGAAGTACATGAATTTCAAATGAAAATTGAAATCAAAGGTAAACATTGTTTTTGGTTATCAATTTTATTGAAGAAACTTCGCTATATATCTTTATTGAGGCTTAGACTGACAATTTAGCTTAAAGCGGATAGAATTTCCATTTAAAATACTAGATGAAATAAAAGAGTTCAATTGTCGACTTCAAAAATTGAATGAGAATTCGAGCAGTGATTGTTAAATAAATTTTAGTGTTTTGATATGCTAATTTGGGAAAAATAGCCTCTAAGAAATTCTGATTAGTGATTACTCAGTCAGTTATTCTTATATAAAATACGAAAAGAATGAATATTTAAATTATAAACTTAAATTTTCCCAAAGGGTTTAAAGACAGATTTTTCAATTGAAAGAATTATTTAGTTTGATATGTGTCACACACAAATAATGCAAATCATTCTCTTTCAATATTTCGAAACAGTTAAGTATTTTTTTTAATTTTAAGTAAATAAATTTTGGGGCTTTTAATTATAAGCTTGGAGTATACATCTTAAAAATTCCCCATGATTCAAATATTGAGTTTTATTCGAATTGAATACATAGAAATTTAACTCTTCGAGTTTACAAAATGCTTAAGATAAAACAATCTTATTTCCAATGAAATAAATTATCAATCATTTTAAATTTTATGAATCTGATGAATATTAACATTAGCATAAAAAGGATAAAACTGTAAAGGTTTGGAAGTTTTATTAAAAAAACGCCGTTCCTCAAAATAGTCCATTAATTATAGCAAATATAAAGAATATAATGAAATCCTTACTTTTAAATTTCGTTTTTTTGTAGTTCAGAAATTTTGAGAACAATGTGGAATTCAAAACGGTTACATTTATTTAATAAGTACATATAAACAAATATGATATTGCTTGTAAAACTACCAATAATACATCTGTGTTTTATTGCAGAGAAGTAGTTTTCAACCATAAGTACTACACATTGATTATTTAACTAAATATCGAATAAGATTAATATAAAATATTAATTAATTCTAAATTTATACGATTTCACACTAGTGTTAAATTTTAATTTTATTTTCTTTCATCATAAATAAGTAAAATTATTAAATTTAACGGTAGTGTCATTAGCGTTAAATTTTCATTTTACTTATTTATGATAAATAAAATTAAAATTACTTAATTTTACTGTTATCATATAATCCAGGCCTGGTTGGTTAGGGTGTCTTTCTCATCATAAGGTGGTGAGTTCAAATCCCAGCATAACCATAAATCATGTCGTGGTCGCAATGTTCTCATTCAAAATTAATACCTCTGGGGGTGTTACGAGCCAGGTCTTGAGTTTTTTCTTATCTATAAATTGGAAGACCCAGATGTGCTGCCATCTATGAGCCAAAGTCGTATTTCTTGACAGAACAAAAAGTGGAAAAATCTTTAACTTTTTAGTTGAAATTACTATAGCTTTATAGAGGTTGAAGAAATAAGCACCGGTCAGTTTCGTATTTGTTTAAGGAAAAATTAAACATGATATAACTTGATGAAAGGCAAATGCAATTTAAAATTTAATTTTCCTTGAAAACTTTCTTTTTCCTTACAAAATTTAAAAATTTTAATTAAAAACTTTTATATTTTAGTTCCAAATTTATCCAGCGAATGTATTTATAACATTATAGATTGAATGTATCTTGATATATTAATAATTATTATATGTGTGTGTACATTAGAATGCACTATTAGGTGTGTAAATTATTAGATTGTACTATTAGATTTAATTATTAAATGAGTAAATTATTTTTCTCTTATTGATTAAATAGTTTATATTTTATATAGAATCATCTTCGTAGTATGTTTTTCATAGTGTCACATTTATTGTTTTGATTGTATTTATGAGCACTAAAAGAAAAAACTTTTAGGTACTTAACTGAAACATAAACACCATTTTTTAATTTTCCTTAAGAAAATTTTTTATTGGTGTATACGAAACATTTTAAAGTGAGTCTATCATACTTAGCAGATGACTGGAAATTTTAATTATAAAATTTAGAAATAAAATCACTTTATAAAATTCGTATTCAACACTTCTGTGCTATATTATAAATTAATAAATTATGTGCATGAAACTAAGGATAAGAGATAATATTTGAATTCTTAATTTCTAGATTAAACACATATAATTTTAAATTAGAACTATTTTAACGGAACAAGTTCTAATTTATATCTTCTGTTAATATTATAATTTTATTTTTTGTATCAAATGCAGCCTTGCTTGGTTCTTTGTTATAGAATAAATTCTTTGCACCATTTGTTCCAGTACACTTATTTTGTTGTTTTTAAACATGTCTCCGAAGCTGTTTTAGAAACTTTTGAGATTTTAATTTCTCTTAAGGGAACAAACTCACTGGAGTGTGAAAGTTTCATTTTCGAGTTGTTGTTATTTTGGGCTTGGTTTCAATGAACCGTTAAAGGCTTTCAAATTTACAAAAGGGAAAAAAGGCAATACGTACAGAAAAAAATATTTTAAATTTCATCTTCGTGATTTTACTTTATATGCTTGAAAAATCCAATAAAAATGAAATTAAAAACTAGGGATTATAATAATAAGCAGTTTTTAACCGCTAACATTATTTATAGAGAGGGCACTGCAACATAAAAAAGTAAATAGGTTATTACAACAGCTGCTTATTTATAGTAACCAAAGTTGTAAAATATAGCCAATGATTTTTTTGCTCATTTAAGCCAATCGAAACCTTAAAATGCAGTTAATCATTCCAAAATTTTCCAGTGATGAGGTCGAAATCTGAAATAGCATCCTTAACTCCATATATATACCACTATATTAGCAGAGAGTACTTTATCTAACATAAGTGTTTGTTGACCCTTTTAGCTTGATGGTCCTTAACTAAGTGAAATATCTTACTCTCAACCTTTGGGCTACGAGAGTAATGCCTTTGTCTACCAGAGGATATTTCTCAGAACATAGTAATTTTTAAGTTTTAAGCACCTAGCAGATACCAATAGTAAATTTTAATAACATAAAATAACTAATCATATCTTTTGGTCGAAAATTTTAGGTTACCTATTTTTTAAAAATGATGCATCTTCATGTTCAGTTTTAAATTTACAAAAAACAAAGAGATAGGAGTTGATTTTATTTAGCAATGAACGAATAGAATTAACAAAATTAATTTTATTAGTAATTAATGACTAAAACACTAAGTAAATCATATAGAAGGCATTTATTATCTGAAATTTCAAAAGAAAAATTACTCCAAATGTGTTCTAAATATAAATTATAACTATTACACAATCAAATATTTCACTGTGTGTTTTTAAAATAATGAAATTTGTACATTTTTATATAAATAGTAATTAGTGATAACTTTTATAGAAATTGTAATTATTTTAACCGTTTAATTGTGAAAATTTTATCTATCAGAAATGCGAATAAAACCTGATGTAGATGTTGTTATGTCTGTGTTAATGATTTTATGATTAAAGATATATGCCGTTGATGTACTTTTGTGATGTATTTTTTTGGAAGAGATCACTAAATGGAATATAAATAAAAGGCGTGGTTTCAGTTTGAAAGGGAAATGTACAGATTCTGTTTTGGTATTTTTATATGTCCTTCCTTAGATATTCATCTCAAAATCTAAATTATAATTCTCACAGTGAGTTAACAAGGAAATAATAAAGATATAATAATTTATAATTGAAAGGATTTTACAATAAAAAAAAAGGGTTTGAGGGAAGAGAAACATGTAAATAAACCATGGATATTTGTTGTATGTCTGACTTCAGATATTTACCTCAAATCTAAATCGTCGGGCTTTTAACTACGGATTTAAGATAAGCATAAACTTATTTGAAAATACAAATTATGAACTTAAACACATCACCACACAGTCAACTTTACATTCCGGTGGAAAAAAAATATTAGATAGTGGTGCATATTTACGTGTCACATGTTGTTGAACCATCCTGTATTTAGTCTAGAGTTTGGCTCCACCAGTTAGGAAGAAACAGCCGTAATCTAGAAACAAGCATCAAGCAGAAGACACCCAATGTTAGAACTGCCATCCCCAGACGTATCCTTTCATTTAGATGACATTGCACCCACAACTTGTTTTTTCCAATGCTTTTAAGGGTTTTAGAACTGACCAAGCAAGTTTTGGTTGTGGTCATCTTCGTGGCCATAAATGGGATGGTTAACGTAATCTCTATCTTACCTGTAAATGAGATGTCGACCAGGCTAGTTCCAAACACCTTCCTGTGTCTGGGATTTACTAAAGATTCCTTGGTTTCACTGTTGTTTCTTGATTTTGTGAGCACTGAGGAACTCACAGATCTGGTGTAGCAATGCTCCTCCAGATGGGATCAACAACAACAACATTACTTGCCTAACATGCTTCAGGCACCTTTAATGACCATGATGCATCTTCGGTTAAATAGGGAACTCATTTCCATCCGATAATGAGTAAAATGCCATAACCATCACGAGTACCACCATGGTGGTCGGTGTCAAGTGTCACAAGTGCGAAAACCCCGAAAAACACTACAGCATCCAATTCTTTAGACAAGGAATAGGCAGTCATAAGTGATGATACATTTCTCTTTGCTTAGCAATGGTGGAATCGAGCCTCAGACCTTCACGCCCACTAATTAAACAGTTTGAGATAACTATAACTACTTAGTTAAAATTTTAGATATACCTTAAAAATGATCACAGAATGTTTTTGGAAAAAAATTATTTCTTTATGTGTCATATTATTATTTCTTATTTATATTATTTTAAAAAAACTTCATTTTCGTAAATTGTTAAATTTCTTCGACATCTAATTCAACTAATGAAGTAATAATTTAATAGGAAATGGAATATTTAAATAACTTCTTAATCATGTTAAACTCTTTGTTAGGGAATACAGAAGGATTAAATGTAAATTTTCTTAAATTACAGTAATTTTAATCACAACGATGAGCATTAAAGCTGGAAATTGACTCAGGCTGGAATTAACTTCCCTTGGGAGGTCATTTACTGGTCACATTTACCATATTGATAAGCTCTGGATTCTCTTTGTTTGATCCTTAATTAGAAGGGAGATTAACTTGATTTGTTATTTGAAGAGAACCGGAAAACTTATACAAATTAGTTGGCATTAGTTCTTGAGGGCTAATCGAAACTGAATGCCTTTATTTGGAGGAATTTATTTTTCAACACAAGAATTGAATTTGTATGTAATTTAAAACGCAAAATTGTTTCTGAAAATACTTAACAAAGGCCGTATTATGTTTCTAAGATATTATAGTTTTAGTTGTTTAGTTTTGTGTGTGTGTGGTACAAGTGATTAAGTATTGTTGATGATAGGTTTCAAAGGTAATTAATAGTTAACTGTTACACAAGTAATATAAATTACATATTGTACTACATAGTAATTATAGTTTGGTTTGTGATGATGTAATTTTATGAAGACAAACTGTACATTCAGATTCTTATGTTTGTAAATGATTGAAATTTTTTTCCCTTGAACTTAAGTATTTGTAATAGAGGAATGAATGCTTTTATATTACAATATTTTACTAGAGGCCAAGGTGATATGGTTGGTCGGTCGTTTTCATCCCGACCTAACCGAAACTCCATCGAGTTCACTAAAGACGGCTTGGGCACGTTAAACCGCTCGTGGTCACAATATCATTCAAACGATATGATACTTTGGGGATGGTAGGTCAAGTATTAGTGATCTTTACTTGGTTCCTGCTTCTAAATAATGAATACTCCCGCACAGCTATCCCCTTCTTATGAGTAAATCACTCGTTATGACATTTATGTGATATATATTAAAAAGCCTTACAACAGCTTTAGACTATTATTCTATCCAGATATTGAATTGGATTAGTTTGTTTCTTGATCAACAGTTATTTTTGCACACAAAGACAAATTAGAACCAAATACGAATACTATTACATAATAACATTATTAATCCATTACAAATACCCACATCTAAAATGGGAATCGAACCCAAGAAATGTTGAACCGAAGACCAAAGCGGTAACTATTTGGCAGTCAAGTTGGGATTCTAGATAGTGACGAATTGTACCTTTCATCTATACAATAATATAGAATATACTGTCCTGTAAGTTTAACATGCTTTAGGTTTACTATCATAGCTTCTACTAAAGAGACAGGTTTTGATAATCTATCTTTTAGTCATGACGATATGCCTTTTTTAATTTAAAATTTTAAAGTAAAATCTGCAAACCGTATACTGAAGAATATACGAGTCACTAGATATTGTCAATGTTGAAATATTATCTCAATTTCTCAATATGTTTATAATATTATATCGTCCGTAATAATATAAACATATTGAGATAATATTTCAGCATTGACAATATCTAATATTTTCAATGATAAGAATTGATGGCATCGTTTTTTTTTTGTTTGCAGTTATTTTAGTAAACTAAGTAAGTACATGATTGATATAAATATGATAAGAAATTTAGAAACTATGCAAATTTTTCTTATTAATTTAGTTGGAAAAGAATTTTATAAACTCTATTACCCTACTATATTGATTAGTGTTTGTAATTCAAGATGAATTTTTTTTACAAGGAAAAGTAGATTATCTAAGAAAAATATCAGCCATTTCCATTTTTTTTATGGAATCATAACACAATGAAACACAAAAAAGAGGATTATTTTTTCTCTCTTTGAAATTTTAAATTCAAGTTTTTCTAAGACAAAAGAGAGAAAACTAATTTTCAACGCTCGAAAGTGAGATTTAAAATGCTAATGAAGCTGAGCTTTAGAATTCAAAAATCGCACATGAAATACAACAAAAATAAACAAAAACAGTAAAAATTTTTACATGTATTTAAAATAATGAAGCGTTGTATAAATAAAGAAATGAATGAAAACAACTTAAAAACTAAATAAGCCTTTTTTGCTTAAGAAATATCGAAAAATAATAAAATAAGCGAAATTACTCAGCATATATATTTTAATAAAGAAAATTATGATATTGTTAATTTATTATGGAAATTAAAAAGATTAAAACTTGATTGTTACATTTAAGACTTTTAATCAGTTTGTTAAAAAAACTTGAAATAAAATAAAAATATTTTAGTAAAATTAAAATAAAAATATTTTAGAATCAGTAAGGAACATTTCTTGAATACATAAAATATACAATGTATTAGTTCTAATAATGCCATTTATAAATGCATTGGTGATTCATTTTTATAGAAATATTCATTACAAACAAAGTCCCAAATCAATTTATATATTTATAAATGAATATGTTTGTATGTATGTATACATTTAAATATTCAAATCCGGTACGTATTACAAAGACAGATTGGGATACTGACCACTTTATAATAGGAATGATTGCGTGATTGGTAATAAAAATATTTCTAAATTTTCATCGAAATTAACATATTTTTCAAATATATTATAAACAAAAAAATAGCATGTGTTTTGGAAAAAATTTAATTTATCGTTTAGCTTTTGAAAGATCTGTATGATTATATTCAAAAAATGGTAATATTATGTTATTTAAGAGATCGTTTTATAAAAGAAATTATTTTAAAATTATCATTTTGTGATAAAAATATAGGTATCTATACATTGAATTTATTTAAAAAATGTTTTGCATGATAAGTTTGTTTTTTTAAATTCTGGATACTAATTCTTGCAAAAATAATTCGATGGTTCTTTCATAATCTAATATACTTGGTGCTTTAGAAAATATGTCTGTGCATTATAACAAAACTGCCATAAAAACTCATTCATATGTCTACAAAGATAATAATGATATTAATTTAAAAATATTGTTAATGGCAAAAAATACCTTATAATGGTTGATGTTGACACTTTACCTTTAATTTGTGCATGACTTTGCAATGACAGGTTTTCTTACCCTTATGATCTTCATATCGTCAAAGGGTATACCAGTATACCAGTACAAAAATATATCAGTCCCCGGAAACTGCTACCCATTTTAGCGTTACCCGGTGGGCATCTGTGAACCAAGTAACGGAGCTACGAGTACCATTGCCCACGTCACATTGACAAAAGCCGGTTTATAGGGCTGGCCACATTTATCTGTCATCTCAGAAGAAGAAATGACAAAGATACAGAGGGAGGAAGAAAAAAAAGGAGGGGAAGAAACGCGGAAACTTAGCACTCAGGCATTAGACGGCATATATATATAATCTCAAAATATTACGTATTTTACTGGATACTTACGTATTGGCGACACTGCAGCTTTTTAAGCCGATTTAATTTCAAATAAATTTCCTTATAATTAGACAAGTTTTTCTAATTATAAGAAAAATCTTCATATTTAGTAAAATAAATTTTCTAACCATAGATTAAGCGCTAATTCTATTTATGTTTGGCATGGAATTAGTTGTGGGGACACTAATACGTAAGTACCCATAGCTAATTAAGAAATTGAAAAAATTTATTATAGGTTGCATTTTTAAATGGTGTTTTCCTTGCTTATCTAGTATCTCTCAAAATAAGCGCTAATAATAAATTTTTTTTTATATCAGAATGCTGAAGCTGTTAACGAGCAAAAAATAATTATCTCCAAAAATTTCATTTCATAATTTTATTTTAAAAGACTCAGTTAACAGCATACAAATGAAAGTTTCTTCCCCAGAGCCTCTTACATTTCTACCGCCAAATTTTATAAAAAAAATGGAATATTGTTCGTGAAGAAAACTCTCCTAAAATATGCGGTCGTAAAACTTGAAACGTTTCATGATAACAAGCTTACATTGGAACAATATTTTATAAAAAAATGTATCATTAGTAAATTGATGGTCTTATCTTCGCTGTTTATCATCAAATAATTATTTCTTTTGAGCCATAAACTAGCTTCCTCTAGTCGAGTAAAAAGCATAAAAATCTCCTCTTCTGATTTTCAACTTCTTTGCGGCCAAATTAACGCAAAATTCATTATTACACAACGTCAGTGGCGGCAATTGCCTTTTTTTTTTT
>JAPDSC010106669.1:0-11253 GCA_026290005.1 Latrodectus geometricus
AACACGTACACATGAATTGTACATCAAACCATTATTTATATACATCCTTACTTTCCCCAAATTGAACATAAATACACATCAACATAATACACATAACTTTATCTTAAATTATTTGACCATGGAAAATGTTTTAAAAACTATTAAGAAATAGATATAGTATTTTCTTAAATGATGTTCTTATAAAATATAGAAAGCAAATAATGTTGTGAAAAAAATTTAAACGATGTTAAAATGTTTATGCGTGAAGTAAAATTTATTATTTCTAACAGTTACTAGCTTTTTATATTTTTATTTGATTGTTGTCGTCAAAAATATCTTTTCGGCAAGATTTGAACCGGCGAAATGTGGAATAATAACTCGATAGTAGTTTGTCAGAATAAAATTACAGAAATTTTTTTATTATTTCTCATTCTGACTGAATTAAAATAAATAATAAACAGCATTAAAGTTATAAATTTTAAGCGATTTTACACATTTTATGTCCATATTTTTTCTTGAAAATGCTGCATAATTTATTGAACTTTAACAAGATAAACCAATTAAAACGAATAAAACTGACAGTTAGAGATTTCATTAATAAGAGGTGACAAGATAGAATAAGGTTGCTTCATGGTCTTTTCAAAACAAATATTAACTTTTGGTTGTACCAGTTAATAACATTGCATAATAAATGCACGATTAAACATTGTTTTTAAAAGCAATGTTCAATCGTGCTTTTCAAATTATTGGTACGATTTTTGCGTTTTCAGTCAAGAGAATTATGGAAGATTCGAAAAATTAAGTCTCACAACTTTTCTTTTTTTCAATATAATTCTTTCTACTTTTTATTACTTAACATTTATTCAATATTTTGTGAAAAAGTTTTCTTTTTTAAAAAGGAACATGCATAACAAACCCAAACAATATAACAAAATTTTCTTAAAGAATATGACATTCAAATTTAGAATAGTTTTATATTTTAACTTCATTCATAATAATTGACATTGGATGTCACATGGCCATTTGAAATCTTGAATTTATCTGGCATTTTTATTATAGTTTATCTGTGATTTTACAAAAATGAATTTATTTTCATAGAGAACTTTTGATGAACATTATGATGTAGCTGATGATACATGCATAACTAAGTGTTTAGACTTAGGAATACGATTATGAATTCTAAAACATAATTAACATTTTCGCATAAGATTATTTACGCACTTTAATTCTATGCCTCTATTTAAATTTGTTCATAAGGCCAACTCTGAAGAATAATTTAGATATAAAATTCAAAAGTTTAGAAACAATAATTTGTTAAATTAAAAGCAAAAAATAGTATTTTAGAATGCGAAGCATTTTAAATTTTGGGAATAAAGAAAATCAATGAAAAAATTCAATATCAACTAAAATCAAAATAAAAGTTTAATTTAATATATTCCTATTTTATTTTTTCAATAACTTATAGAATGTGATAATTTTTAGTTACTAATTTATATTTATATGAAGGTTGTATATACTAAAATCAATGAAATATTAGCATGAAAAATATTTTTAAATCGCTATCTGAAACAGATTAATCAGACAAGTCATTTTATTTATAAAATATTTTCTATATAAGTATCATCACAGAGCAAAATTTATTCTAGATGATTTAATAAATGAGTTAAAAATTATATTTTTAATATCATGAAGAAATTAGAATAAGAAAAATATACTTTTTCCCCTCTTTAATCCGAAGTCAATGAAGGAATTTTGAATGGGAAAAAATTATTAGGATCATAAAGTAGTTGAGATTTTGATAATGTTTGAATTGGTGATAAGTCACAATATTTGTTCTTTCTCTGTAAATGTAAAATTTCAATTTTGTTGGCTTTAATATAACCGATTATAAGCAACTGTTATTTTTCAATTATTTCCATCCAAAAAAGTATACAGTGCTGCCATCTGTTATCTACTGGCAAAAACTGAAGTAAGAAATGTGAAATTTGAGAAACACTCAATAACAAAAAATTGCCGGTCACTCTATCATATTTTTATTTTATTTATTTTTGTAAAGGTAAAGGAATTTTTGAAAATATCAATGCAAATTTTAATTGTGCACATGTGCACGTCATTAAAACTCGAAAGCCGTTCATGTGCACATTATCTAGCTTTTCTGTAGATTAACTGATTTGCTTAATCAGTTAATCTACTCGTACTCGTTTGAGTTTTACGGATTTTTTTTTTTTTTTATCTAGGTAATGAATACATTAACGGCTTCCTTGTCACTAAAATTCAAAAGTAGATTCTATCGACAAATTTATTGATTGTATTAATTTGATTCTAAAAATATTGAGATAAATGAATAACATTTCCTAATAATTGTTTATTAACTCCATTAAAAGGAATATTTTAAAGACAGACGAGAAAACAATACGCAAATTACTTAGTAATTAGAAAAGGAAATAATTTCTGGAATTTTAACGGATCACACAAGTTAACTTGTCCATTACTTAGATGAGCTACAGAATAACTGATATGTATACTTTAAAGCTAAAATATATATCAACGGGTAGTACAGAATGCGTGAATCTTTCATTTATGCTCGAAATAAGTAGAATTATCGCTATGAAATGCTTAATGAAAAATCATGAATTGCGTGACGAAAAATGATTTGTTTGCATTTTCCATTTAAAAGTCCTTTTTCGAATAGGCTTAAAAGTGCTTGAGCAAAATTGACAGATGAAATTTATGACAAATTATTAGGAATGTCACATGCATAATTTAATTTTATAAAAAAGAACATTTTGAGAATATTAATTTAAGTAACATTTTAAGTTATAAATCATGTTTTAAAACATTTAAATTTTTAAATTGCAAAATGCATGATGATTTTTGTCTTATAGATTATAACTGCGGCAGTAAGGAAACTCTTAAATGTAAAAAAGACCGAATACTTTAGGAATATTTCCCTCCAACGCAGAGAACCATGGGCTTTATTTCTAGAAATGCACAGTAAGACTGGCAAGAAAGTGGAAAAAATAAAATATGTAGATTTTTTAAGAAGGAACGACATGAAGCATACAGACATATAACTGAACATATTATTCCCTTAGTAACTTTTGGTCAGAAAATTTAATATTTATAAATTATGTGAAAAAGTAAATTAAAATTTTCTTATTCATGGTTATTTTGTGTGAAAATTTGATATGCTTTCTGCATCATTTTCAATAAGAATGTTACTCATTCCAAGCCAAATGTCGTAACGCAAAATATTTGGCTTGCATAAAGATTTTGTTTGAACACTGCAATTAGAAAATAACGATGTGTCTCAGTTTGTTCCACGCCCGTTCTAAATATGTATATTCTCATTAAAATTTTGGATGGTTTTTGATAAGACAATTTCAAAGCACATAATTTTCCTGATAACAAAATAGATATTAGAAAAAGTAATTCATACATTATAAGATAACTCAATAAATAAAGGAATACTTTAAAATTATTCATGTCTTATCACTCAAAAATGAAGCAAATATGTGAAATAAAAATCATCAAACGTAGTTGACTTTAACTGAAAATTTAATTGAAATTCTGCATTATTTTATATATATATATATATATACACACTGTATTTTGATAAAAAAGAAAATTACTGATTCCTGTCCAAATGTTGACGAACGATTTGTGAAACTTACATAGGGGCTTAGGTGAATGCCTCAGGCTGTTCTACCAAAACAATGACGAAAATGTTTGTTACTGCAGTTTTATGAAATGTTTTTAATTGAAGATCATATACAAGATTTCATACTTTTATATACCAGACCAATTAGATATCGGTTTACATTATGCAAAAAAAGTTCTTTATCGAGACGCAATGAGAACATCACAACTTTCACATCCTTTCGATTTGACTTTAAATTGGGGGAATTTTTTAGGAAGTTTTACCAAGAAACATACTTGGAATGCTTGAGAATATTAAAAATATTTTACATTTTATTTTGGCAACCCCTAAGGTATGAAATACAGTTTTAAATCTCATTTTCATTTGAGTTCGTGCGAGAATTCCAATGGATCTTTCAAGAATATTCTGTGGTTTATTTTAACACTTAATTTCTAAGTTATATTGTTCTTCATTGTTACTTTAATTAAAATTGGAATTTGTATCTCTTTTGTACAGAATGGCAATCTTAATGATTTTTCATATTCTTTTTTTATCATAGAATTTTGTATTATAATAAATTTTGCTTACACATTGCAATACACCCTTTTATCCATTTATCTATTATAAATTTATTTAATTGTTCAAAATTTGCATTTCCATTTTCTCTTATTCATTAGAAAAATATTATCCTATTCCTATTTTTAATTATAAATAATCATATTTTAATTTTATTTCGTATTTTTGTCATTTAAATATTCTGCGAAAGTTGTATTTACATATACTAATTTTCATGTGAGGATTGAATCAATTTTTTGTGGCAGGCATTTAAGTTCTATATTTTTTAATATATATCAACATCAATTTAATTATTTAAGTTTTTACAGTATATTTTTGTAAAGAAAATTATTGCCCACGATTGCGTAAACTTGGCGACATTTTTTGGTTGTCCTAGAGAAGTTACGCCCAAAGAATTTCTGCATTTACTACAGCTACGGCTTTTTGCATACAAGCTAGTTTTTTTTTTTTTTAACTTAAAATTTTACTTCGAGAAAAAATTTAGTTCCAATTATTCATCTAGTAAAAAAACAGTAGCTTGCATTCAAATTATGCTGAAAAAAAATTTTAATATATTAGTTGTAATCATAGTTTTGTTTCCTTATTGATCTAAGGTCACTTTTTTACAAATAAAAGCTAATTTGATCGATATTTGTAATTTAAAGTTATTTACGATATTTAACAAGTACTCAAATATAGTAATACCTATTATTTGAGTACATATGGATTCAAATATTACTAAAGGCAGAGCCGCCAAACACTTAATTAACCGAACCAAATGAACATTTTATATGAACTACTATAATAAAGTACTATTATTGTTCTAGATCTATCAAGTAATTAGGAAGAGACGAAGTTTTAATTTGAGTGCAAATGAGTCTTACATGTCGATTTCAGTACAATATCAGAGCATATAGTGGTGCTGCTAGTTACGAATTCATTTAATTAATAATTTTCATAAATAAGGCTAACGATATTATATTTTGGGAAAAAATTCTTTTTAAATTAATAAAAATCTCTTAAATAAATTAAAAAAAAAATTAGTAAAAGTTCTTGTGCATACTCTTCTATACTCCACAAATGTAAATACCATTAAAAAGCATGTAAATATTTTATAGTATATGATAGATATATAATTTAGCACGCTATAATAGAGCATTTATTAATGTTTAACAAATAATATGTACATAAATAATAAACAACTAAACTCATAAAATAAATATTTAATAATCATAAATTACAAAATTGATAAATAACATAAATAAATAAATATATACAACATTATAACAAATTAATAAATATGAAGTTCCCAAATTGTATTTTAAACCATATATATTTAATAACAAAATATTTATTTACATAAGATGATTATTAATTGTTAGTACAAGACAGTAATTAAAATAGAAAATTTTCAGCTGAAATAGTTACAACATTATTTTTATTATAAATTATTTCATTTTCAGTTGAAATTTGTACTTTTTTAATAATCATTTAGAAAATACAAACAAGAAATTGCATACATTAGCTCAAAATTTATGAAAAACATTTCCTTTTTAATTCTTATACACTTAACTAAACAGTGTATTCTAAGTTTTGAGGTAATATAAATCAAAACATAGTCCGCATCATCACATGTATTTAAAAAAATTAAGTTTATCAAAAAGTAGAAGAATAAAGCATCATCAGAGAGGGGGAAAAAAAAGATCCTTTTTATGAGGTATTGCAAAAAATTAAATTTATATTTAATTTACTTAGATATACCATAGTATATTGAGCTTACTTTAGATTTGATTATAAAGTTATATTACACGCTATTTATTTTGTAAAAGTAAAATATTACAAAAATTATTTAAGAATAGGGACATTTCATCCCAATTAAATAATTTTTGTATAAGTGACATAAATAAATTTTAATAAAAATATTTTTAAAATTGTTATAAAACTTTCACAAGCCATTTCTTTTAAATATTTAAACATACATTAACCAGCAATACATATAATTAAGATAAATACATTTTAATATGAAATATATTTATATTAAAATATTTTTATTTTATAAAATATTTAGTGAATCATATAGTAGTGAATCATTATAGTCAATAAAGTAAATTATTTTTAAAAATAATATAAAACTTCATTTCAAAATAATTTACTATTGTGTGCACCAAAAATAAATGCAAGAGTTTCTGTGCAAACAATACAATTACTTTTATAATACATAATGTCCAATTTTAAATTATATAATGTCTATAAGTATTAATTAGTAAAATGTTAACAAATGTGAGTTTCAAATAAAATTTCTATAATTTCATAAAGTGCAATTAATTGATTTAAACAAAGTATCTTAATAGTAATCAAAATAAATTATTTAACTATTAATCATTAAAAAAGCAATTTGAAAAAAAAATTGTTTTTCAAACTTGATCTTCAAATGAGCCTGCTTGAATTATTGTTATAAAAATATTCCTTTACTAACGCAAATTTGAATGAGCTTTATAATGTTCTGAAAATTATATTTTGAACATCCTCACAGAAAATTATGTGAAAATCATTCAAAAAGTAGTTTGTAAATAGCTGCATAAACTTTTATCTAATATTTATGTATACACTCGTCTTTCTGATAAATATGAATCATATTATGTTATGAGATAAATTTTTAGTTATTATTATCAAAATTTGAGAAATACCATGGAAACTTTTTAATGCTTATTGTTTTTTTGACATTTAATTTTGAAAAAAAAAAAAATCACAATTGTTGATTTTGAAAAAAATTCTAGTCATTTGCTGAGTATAGTGAGCATTATTTAAAAAAAATGCACATAATTTTTTTGTCCAAAAGTTAAACTTCTTTTAATTTCAACATTAAAAATGTCTGCTTAGTGATAAAAGCTAATTATAAGATAAATTATTAAATTAATTATATTTTAAAAAAAAGCAGTAAATTTCAAAAACATTTTTTAAAATCATTCAATTTAGAATCAAAAAGAATTAAACAGCATAAATACAAAATCAGTTTTTCTTATGATTTTCAGATTTTATCACTTCAGACAAAATATAGTTTAAATTTAATGAAAACGATGAGATAAGTAAGAGATTAAATCTTTAGAAACATTTTAGTTACATTATGGAAATTACTAAGTTACATTACTAAATTATTACAATATATAATTAGAATTTTAAAAATTTTTCATGAAAATAATGAAATTTTGATGGAATAGCCTTTTATTACAGCATAGAAAATCAAACTTGTTATATGTTATAATATCATTTTATACTTATGCAAAAAAAAGTATGATTGATTTACAAATCCTACATTTAAGCTAATTTACTAATCTGATAAAAAGCTCATGTTTACTTCTAAATAAAATATACTGATGCTGAATATTTTTAGTTAAATCGATACAAATATGAAAAGTCCTTTTCTTTTAAAAATATCTATTTTTAAATTCAAAGTTTCGATTATATATTTCCCACAAACAACCTATTAAAATTAATTTAAACATAATTTCTTAAATTAAATAATATAATCTAAGAGAAAGATAATTTTGACATTACATTTAAATTTATAAACCATAAATAATACTGATAAATAATAACTTTTGTAAATGCAACAGTTCTTGAAAAGTAAAGTTTAACAGAACCAAACATAGAGTGACATGATTTACTTTTTTCATCATATAAAGTTCTTATGCAACATTTTGACATGGCTATGAAAGAGCCTGCAGCACCCTTGACACCTAAAATATAAATATTTTTTTCACAAATAGTATCATTAGCAACAAACACTATCATTTAATACTAACTAGTTAGCATTTAAATCATTTAACTTACCAAGAGAACCTTCAATGCCTCTTAGTAAGTCATTAGTTTTAAAGACAAGAAGCATTTCTCGAGGTACTTTGCTGAGGACTGTTGTTATTTCTGGTAGATAAGTAGCCGCATTATTTCTAATTTCTTGTTTCTGTGAAAAGTATTTTTTTTATTTTGAAAACTTCCCTAAACATGGTTATTTGGTATACAAAAATTTATAATAATAGAAATTAAATTACTAAACTATTTTATGTTTAATTGCTCTTCATTGTTCTACAAATACACAAACAATTGAACATACCAATCATAGACATAATTAAAAAGTTATTAGTAAACAATTACTACAAAACATTGTTTTTTAAAAAGAAAAAGAAAAAAAAAAAAAAAAAAAAAATCCAAAAATTATATTATTAAGGTTATGAAATAATTTAGCGTGGTTATGTTACTGGTTGAGTTGGGTTAATTATTAACATATTATGATCAAAGAGCTAAAGGTACTTGTATAACGTGCGTTTAAATTTTGCAGCAGGTAACATATTAAGCAACTGGCTCTCAGGTTTGTCAGATTTAATATAAGTTCCAACGATTGCGATTTATAGAATAAATATATATAAGTCAGAAAATTGGTCAAAAAGAGCACAGTTTTAATATAAGTGGATCAGAGAAGATACAAAGTTACTAGTATAAATCTTAAGTAAGTTGGACAGAGTGTAACTGGAAGAACATGATCTCAGTGACACACTTTAATTTCACAGCATATACATGTGAAGACATGAAATCAACCTATTAAATAGCATTTGTTATTTAGCAGTATTCTTTGCAATTCTTTGTTTTATTTAATTTTATGAAAGACCATTTAGAACAAGTGCTTTGTAAAAATTTCGATTTTATAGATCTCCTTTAAAATTCATTATAAACATATTTACTTGATTTAAAATCAAGTGATTAGAAAGGTAATTTAATAATGCATAGCAGACGAAGAATCCAGCACCATAAACAAGAGTATTGCATTATACCCCATCACAAAAAATCATATTTTTAAAGTGATTTATAGTTGAAGTGAAATTCAACAAATGCTTTAATGAAGTAACAGAAAAAATCTAACTAAAAATTTTATTAAGCTTCCAAGGCAATAAGAGTTTCATTGCATTGAGTAGCAAAAAGTGAATTGAACTCCAGTAACTACTACAGAATTATTATATATCTCAATTTGACATAAATTATTAAGTACCTTACTTTTGTATAATTTTGTAGTTGCTCTTGTGATGTGCTGTTATTGAGAATAGGGAAATAATTTTTAGAGAAAGCTAAAATGTTTCATTCCATGAATAGTTAATTATTCATTTATTATATTTTTTGTAAAATTGCTTTTAAAAATGTCAAAACATTTGAGTTTTTGCATATTTAGGAGAAATATTTAATTTTGAAATATAAATGCAAGGCAACGAAATTCACTTAAAAAATAAAATTAAGAATTAAAGGAAATCAAAATTAAGAAGCAAATGAAATGGATGGAGGCTTTGGATTGACTTATCAGAAGATTTAGTCAAATTAAAATTTATTAAATAATTTTTTGAGAGATTGTATAGTTATAAACCCAAAATTGAAGCTTTGAATAAAATAAATTACTGATTCAAAGTAATACAAACATTCATACTACAAGCAATGTATGCAAATATAACTAAAGCAATTAATTAATTATCCTACAATCAAAAAAGCTTAATCTTATTTATTTTATAAACTAATGTGTGTTACAATATAAAATTTATTTATTCAAAAACTAAATTCATAACATTACAAACCTCTTCTAAAGTTGATTTAGTTGTTTCGATTCCTTTTGTAACAGCAGTCCACGATCGTGCAGTAAGCATACAGGCTAATAACCCATATAAGTCTCCAACTCCTAATTTTCTTCCCCAATATTCAACACCTTTCACATCTGCATTCATCAGTGCCAGCCACATATTGCTATATTGAAACCTAAATTCATCAGTTAAATTCTGAAATAACAAATATAATAAATTATTTTATATTTGTTATTTCTTATATTTTATAAAATTCATCATTAAATGAATCAGTTATTACTTTCCTAATATTGATAATAAATCAATTTTATATAATACAAAATTAATTAATTAATAATTTTATCATAAGCTAGAGAAAATATAAAGAATACTATAAGTCCTTCCTTTTTATAACTTTACTAAATTATAAAGAAAGTAATCTTTACTTCATTAAACTCTTATTGCTTGCAGAACAATTTACTAGAACTTGCATTTTTTAAAATTTAATCGTTTTAATCCTGAACTTTGGCAAATAACTAATAGTAATTTTCATAGAAATTCTGTTTTATTATTAAAAGAAATTTAACAAAAATTACATTAGATTTAAAGTATATTATAAGGGCAGCATAGAGAACACTTAATGATAAGTTACAGGTAAAATAAATTGTTCTCATAATGAATTTTTAGTAATATACATGTGAGAAAGTAAGTATTTCAATTATAAGTGAATTAAAAAATTCAAATATAATTGTATCAATTTGATTGAATTTCAGAACAAAAGAGATTCAAAACAAAGATAAGTAAATTAAATGTATACAATGAATTTATATGAAGCTATTTGTAATTGAAAAAAATCAGTTTCTTTAAAAGAATGAACAACATAATTGAAATGTACTCACAAAGTTATATAAGAACTTTTAGATACATTAATAACAATGAGACATTTATAAACAAGAAATATAAATCTCTCAAAATATAAATGTTTTGAAAAACATTTTTGGTCAAATATTACAAAGGTTATGGAATTGCACACATCTTCGATCTCTTATGATAATTTTATCAATATTTGATTGATTTTCAAAATTTTATATTTTAATTTATAATGACAATTTAATTTGAAAAGAACAAATTTTAGAAATCATGAAATTGGATATATTTTCATGCTACTACAATTTTTGCATAAAACTTTTAACATATACAATATATGTATACAAATTAATTAGGAAAACTTTATTTTAAACAATATAAAAAGATTTATTAACATAAATATAAGCAAAATATAAAACTACAAGAATAAAATTTTTTGTATTCAGAATTTTCAAAAAAAAAAAAAAAAAAAAAAAAAAAAAAAAAGTACATTATTTTGTTATAGAATTGAAGAAAATATTTCTTATTCAACAATTATTTCATTAATAAAAATGAAAAAAATATTAATATAAATCAATTTTTTTCTTTTTTAAGTAATTTTTTTGTCTAAATTATAGA
>JAPDSC010106670.1:0-58980 GCA_026290005.1 Latrodectus geometricus
CCCTACCTCAAAACCCGTTTCTGTAGAATCATTTAGATAACTATTTTAGTGTTTGCATTGATCATCTAAAGTAAAAGGATAAAAGTTATATTTAATGTTTTTGATTTGTATTTCAGAGATACCTTTGAAAGTATAAAAATTATTCGTGCATTATATATTTTAATGAAATGAATTTATAAATTGGAGAAATTTTGTTATGAAATTTAATGTATTTTATAGATGGAATTTATAGACTGATTATCATTTAATAGTTAATAAGTCCATGAGTTATTAAAAATTTCATGAATATTTTAATGTGTTAACTTATTGTCATTTTTAAAGTACAACGTACTGAATTTTTCTATAATTAAAAGTTGATTCTATATTCTGAGATTTTAAATGGTGTATATCTCATGCGCCAGATGATATTCCAATTTTAAATATAAAAATTAGCAAACTTTCTTATATTTTTAATTGAAATCAATTAATTGGGCTTTAATACTTGGTATCATTATTAAAATTATAATAAAATATGTAAAAAAAGTAAAAAGAAAAAAAAACACAAACTATATCTCATTGCTTTTATTTTGGACTTCGTATTTTGGTAAGATTCGTCAAATTCATTCAGTTTAGCATATTTTTAATGAATAACACAGATTTGTTAAACGTAGAATCACTATCGCTAAACTCATACTATCACTAACATTATTAGATGAGAAGCATATACTTTTTTCTTTTCTTATGGAAAATTAACACATTTAACTATAGAATCAACTACAAAAGTTTAAAAAATTTTTATTTATGTCTCAATAAATTTCTGCATTTATTTTTGTCCTGTTTGAATTATCTGAATAAATAGCTTTTGTCGTATTACAGTAATTGTGATATTTATTTTTTATCTTATTTGAATAATTGTATTTTTTTCTGGTTTTAAAATCCTTTATAAAAATATAACACAATATTTACAAAATATTATACAGTAAAAAATACCAACTTTATTTTATACAGTTCAGATTATCGAGAATACAAAAGGAATATTTCAAAAATTCATCTTTTAATAATACACATTCTTTAAAAAAAAAAAAAAAAAAAAAAAAAAAAAAAAAAAAAAAACCCTTGCGAAAATCTTAACTTTTTTTTTTATTGGCGATGAACAGCTATATAAATGATTGTAAAATCCGTACCTCATCTAAATTATATAGTTCTGATTTCTTTTGTTAGGTTGTTGTTGCTATTACTTATGACACTTGGCGAAGCCCGCCCGTCAGGGACTGCGAGAACGAAGTCAAAGAGAGCGTCTTCCGTTTTTTATAAATAGAGCACCCCCTTACAAGGGGGGAAGTACAACTTTGGCTCATAGATGGCAGCACCATGTGGGTCTTTCAATTTAGAGATGCCTGATGAGACCGTAGACCCGGCTCCTAACACTTTCAGATGTATTTATTTGGAATATGAGAACATATGGGAACATGGAGAACATGGGATTACAACATTACACTAATGGCCATGTTCACTAATGGCCCCAGTTGCCATTAGTGAACATAACGGATCTTCGGATAAACCAAGATTCAAACTCACTACCTTTCAGTAAGGAGAACGACGGCTTAACCAACCAGGCAATAGCTGCCTTTTGTCGGGTAATACCAAGTTTCTATTGTTATATGAATAAACTTAAAGATATAAATTTCATATACTACTTATTACACATTTTAAAATTTTATTTTAGGATTCAATTTTTAAAGCAATTTTTAATATTATTCTCAAAATATACGAAATATTATTAATTAATACTAAAGCATTATATCTAGTTTTATAAATACATTTAACCATAAATTTATTTTTCTTTAACTTTCATTCCGTTTCCATTGATTATAGTGATTTATCCTCTCTGTGTGTGAGTGTAAACATTAAATTTTAATATATTTTATATACTTTTATTATAGCAATTATGCTTTTATAACTAATATTTTTATGCTTTATTTATTCTTTATCTTCTGCATTTTTCAAATAAATTGAAGTATGTCTTTCTAATCTATGACGCGATCCTTTAATTTGGTTAATTTAACAAGTATCGTATATTCAAGTTTAATATTAAATGCTCTTTTGTAACCTTATAATATTGGCTACATTTCCTTTTATTTTATTTCACTGAGAATAACTATAAAATGTTTTTTTTGTTTCTACAATCTTAACATTTAACAGATTTTTTACGATAGAGAAAATTTGAATATATTTTTCATTTTATTTCTCTAAGAATATAATACAAATTATCTATTTTATTTCAGAATCAGGTAATTGTATAAATTAGATTCAAATCCAAATAGTTTTATATAAATAATATTATGTTATCTAAAAATGTATATAAGAACAACTAACGTAAATCAAACTCTATCTAATCAGAAAATAAAAGTATAGAAATCCGAATTTAAAATATTATTATTACATTTACATAATTTTTTTCTTTTGCATAGTTTTGCAACACATCATGTAATAAACTCCGTTATTAAATATATTTTAATAAATAACTTATAGAGCAGAGCCTCCGAGATTTCATTCCATGTGAACATTATGTATATACATTACATATACACATACGTAATTATTATATTCAAATTAACTTGAAATAGCATAAATTATTTTATATTATTATGTTGTAAAAGGTTTATATATATATATATAATCCTTTTACAACAATACTAAATTTACGAATTATTTCTACATTTTTATGCATACTCTGAAGTCAATTACTGGCTTTAAAGCTCAAGTGCCAGAGAATTTCTAACTTTTCTGTACTTTGAATTACCAAGTTACATTCTTTGTATAAGGCATATCACATACGAAATGGAGAATAGTTTTCTAACTGCCATTAGGTTTACTATGTTCATGGTAAGCAATTTCAAATATGTCTTGCAATAAAAATACTCTTTTGAAACTACTTTGTCACTACTGTCTCTACTCAACTACAGTACTTTACGTGCAGTAAAGTATTTTACGTATATTGCCTTCATATATATATATATATATATATATATATATATATATATATATATATATATATATATATATATATATATATATATATTTTTTATATATGTATATATGTATGTATGTATGTATGTATACATGAAAGTATCATTAAAAGAAGTAATTCGCTTATAAGTGTAAGTATTTTTAAAGATAACTTTTTTATTTATTTTTTGTATTTTTTATAGAAATCTTATCTCAATTATTTGAGTACCGTAAATGTGATAAAACTTCTGTGTTAGTTAAGTATTATTAAATAAGAGTTAATTAGTAATACATTTATTTAATATTACTATTGTAAATTAATACGGTTAATTAATTTCGCATTACATATATTAAAATAATATAAATGAGACAGTTTAGTTAAAACTTAAATAAATAATAATAGACAAATAATAAACTTGATTTTAATTTAAATGTTTTATCGTGTAAGAGAAGAAAATTTTAATAGTTGTGTTTTCAAATAATTTTTAACATAAGTACTTTACCCCCATAATTGAATATTAAACTTTATTACGCTATGTGAATTAAAATACATTTACATTACATTATGTGAATTACTACACTATATCAAGCAATAATATATTAAAAAAATATTATTTTAATGCATTCAATAATAATAAAACAATGTTTTAAGATTGTTTAAAAATAATTTATATTTAACAATTCATAAAATATTTCTATCTAGTTTAAAAATGAACAAACAGTATCTCACACTGAAAACAGCTGTTCCAGAATGCTCGTTAAATATTACTGAAAGATGAACTAATTTCAATTTTTTTTACTTCAGAAACAATTTTCAACTTATCGCTGTATCAACTACTACATTAAAGAATAGAGGTAAATATTTGAGCTTGTATTATAAATTCTCATATAAAATTAAATCTTTATCTCCATTTTTTTTTAAGTATTTACCGTGCACTTTAAAAGATTATGAGGATAAACTAATTTTTGTCTTAGATTTTAATAATACGAAATTATATAACAAACTTAGAAGTAATGCTAAATTTTTATATCGAATTTCCTCTTGCATTAATTTATTCTATTTCACATTATCCATTAATATAAAAGAGGTATAATTTAGCATTTCCAAACATTTTAGAATAAATTTAAAATAATAAATTCTAGCTCAGAATAAAATTAATAATTTATATCAATTTGAATGCTTTATTCAAATAAGTATAGATTTTATGTATTTGTGACTTTAAACTTGTGGAAACGCTATAGAAGACGGGGAACATATATTCTCCAGGTTGCGTGCAAATGCCAAACATATGTCTAAAAACAAACATGCAAAAGCCAAACAAACTATCTATCTATCTATAGATAGATAGAAAGGTAGACATATTTCTACTACAAATTTAACAAGGTATCCAGTAAATCACATTCTCTTGTATTGTATAAATTTATTTGTTTTATTTCTTTAAACTTCCAGAATATTTGATGATCTTTACTTGAAGCACTCTTACTTAAATTAAAAATAAGTTACTTCTTTTTAATATTGATTAACGAAACCTTTCAAGCAAAATTAAACAAAATATTGATTTGATTAGAAATAAAAAAATTTAAATACATAAACATGTTTATATAAAAATATGGGTCCTTACTGTAAAAGTTAAAATGTTTTTAAAAAATATTTTTCATAAAATGATTTCTCAAGTAAATATCGGATAAAAATGAATCAAATAAGGGATTGAATCCTTGAAAATTCTTTTAATTATGAAATATTTAAATATTGAATTGGAGAGAGTCTCTTTTTATTAAGAGTCCAATAAAGTACCCAACAGTGGCATATTGGAGAAGCGTAAATAAATATACTGCAAAAAACAATACATTAAAATATTGAAAAAAAATTAGTAAATACCATTATTTAAGAAACTTACATTGTGAAAATATAGGCGGTAGGGTATATCCTAAATAATTTGATTTATTTATGTATTTATTTTTTAAAAAATTGGGGTAAAGAATCCCATGCTTCTCTTTTCTAGAAACAAGAATTTCATGAGTGGAGTATTCATCAAGGTAAAATGTCATAAGTATAAGAAAATTTATACTTAGTTGAAATTAGATTTAATTATATTTTAAAATGCTGATATCGAAATTTCATAATATAAAATATAGTTCATGTTTCAAGTTATCAGCAGTGATTTTCAATTCAATCTCAAACGAAAATTCAATGGTCAACAGAATAAAGATTTTTTTTATATAGAGAAATATTGCAAAAATATCAGCCTGGTGTTAATTGACACTTTCTGAATAAACTAAACGGTTACAGTTATTATTAATAAAAGTCATTTAACATAAAATTTCCAAAATTAAAATAATTTCAAGTGTAACATTTATAAAAATATTGTCATAAATTTGAAAATATCATGACAATAAAAAATTAGATATATATATATATATATAATATTTCTTCAAACACTGATATATTTCTTTTTTAAATTTGTTTTCAATAAAAATATATAATAGAATGATAACCTAAAACCATGCTAATTTTATTTTTAAAAATCACAAAATTGGAAAAAAATATGCATACTAAAAATTATTTTCACTTGTTTTCGCACATTATAACAATGTTTTACCTTCATTGTCAACAAAGTTTAGAAAAATGCTTACTGGAAAAATTTCTCGGCTAAAATTACGTTAAGAACAGATTCTAAGAAGATTGTATCACAACAAATATTATGTTACGGTAATCACCAGCAATCTACGTGACATCGCACATTTGCGAGAACATAAATCTTCCCAAAATATTTATTATCTGCTGCATGGTCTTTATTATATATTAATATAAGCTTGAGAGTTTTGTAACAACAGCCATCTTTCACATGATTTATTTGTTAACTTTATCTTCTCAGACATTGTGATACCTTTTAAACTTTGAAGGTATCGTAAGATAATCGAACAGGATATAATATTCAAACTTAAAACACAAATGCTTTAAATTTCAGCTTTAAAATATATCAAAAATGTTCTTCGCTTATTTTTTTTTCAAACTGCATTTTAGGAAATAAAATGAAAACTAAGTGAAAGTAAAGCACTTTTCTCTCAATATTTTTCACTTTATTGACTGGTTACATAAATTCTGTTACTTAAAATGAAGTGAATATAAGATTTTTTTTTTTATTCTCCGTTTTACCGAAAATATAATAACTAAAGCTAATTTCCAAAAAATATGATTACAAAAATAAAACTTTTATAATATTTAATGCATGAATATTAATTAATATTGAATTATAATATAAATTTTTTATCTACATAATGAAATCTATTAAACAATAACAGGCATGTATCATTTATAATTTTCAAATGATATATGTGCTACCCATCCTGTCCAGTTGTCAGCGTCCCTGACTGTGGGTGTGCAGGTGCTGGTTCGAATCCCTGTTCGAGCATGGATGTACTTTCTTTCTCTCTCTCCTGTCTTTGTCTTTTCCTCGTATAAATGGGTTGTGAATGGTTTCCTGCTCTGTAAACAGATATCTATGTCATGCGTGTACTGAGGAATTCGGACTACACACCAAATTACGGTTATATTGCAAAAGTGGAGCAATGCATCCCATACTGCCAGCCTAGCTGGCACAAGACAACAACAACAACGATAATTGTAATAATTATAATGTTGATATTCATTAGAAAACGTTTTTTGCAAATATTTTCTTTGTGTTCTTTTTTTAAAAAAAAATGACAATGTTTTTTCCATTAGTAATCAGGATAAAAACATTATGAGTTATTATGTTTTCATATTCTAAATATCATAAAAAAAATTTCTGTTGATAAAATATATTTTAGTAACTTACGACATCAATTATGCAAATTATGTTTCTTAAATACACCTAATAATTTCGGTAATGTGTAAAATATATTATAAAATTTTCCATTGGCATTTATTAGTTTTTCAACATTCATTATAACTACTTATTACTGCTGATACCTGCCTTTATTATAAGTTCTGTCGTTAAAATTACAAACATTGTCTAAAACAATAAAATTATTAAGAACTTAAAATTAATTTTTTTGATTGCATTATTAAATAATATCTAGGTATACTGTTCTAAGCAAGTGGGTAACCATGTAAACCTCAAATATATTTTTAAATCGTATTATGCGATAAAACAACAGATCTCTTCCTTCTCAGATGTATCTTTTCTACCCTAAATAATCAGCAAGTAATTTTCCTAGAGAATCATTTCATTGAACAACTAGACACTCTTAAATACCTAAACATACCGGAAATAAAAGTTTTAACTTATTCCAGCAGGAATGAGACAACGTATTCTAATGAAATTTTAAGCTGACTAACTTTTTCTCCCAGCTTCTTTTGGAGTAGTTGTCCTTTCTTAGTTAATGTGCCACATACTCTTACTAATACCTAACTCAGACCAAAGGATTCTTTTCTCCCAACTAGTTTTGGGGTTTTTGTCCTTCTTTGGATTTTACATGACAAAATCTAAACAACCCAACCAAGACCAAAGAATTCTTAGACCCATTTTCTTTATTAATATAGTAAACTCTAAAATTTTGCAATCTAGCATAATTTGCAATCAATGCAATTGTAAGTAAATCTTGCAATCATTCATTGCACAGCTTATGGAGAGAACACGTTTTTTCCGGCAACGTATAGTTTCGGTGCATACTTCACATCTTGCAATGTTATGCGTCCACAAAGATTTCAAGAAAGTAAGAAAGTAGTTTCTACAAGGTTAGGGTCACCCAAATCACGTGATCGATCTACATTTATTTATGGGGTTGTTTAAAGGGTAAAAACTATAATAACGACAGACATGCAATTGAAAAGTTCAAAAAATTCACAGTGCCATTGAAGAAGTTTCATCAAGTGATTTGCTAAAGTTTCCAGAAACATGTTGAGTTATTTATCGAGATTTATATTAAGTAATTTCAGCATTTCCCATGAACTACTGACCTACTGATTGTTGGTATTTACTAATTTGTGTACATATATAAAAAATTGATAAATTTTTTGTAAATACAAATTAGTACAAATTAGTAAAATTGAAATCTGAATAGACAGGAGGCCTCTTTTACTTTGGCCACTTTATATAGCTATTGGGGATACTACCTTCATGTGAGACATTTTCTAAAAACAGAATGCTGAAAAATTAATTTTTCAGTAAAATAATGCAATGTTTGTTAAGTATATAAAAAAATAATTAGTATGTAAGAAATAATGTTATTACATCGATTGTAATCAAAAATAACTGCTTTTAATATCACATTCTGCCTAAATTTAATGAGTTTTAAAAAATTTCCGTGAAACTAAATTTATGAATACCATTCATTCGTACGTGAGACATTAAGTAAATTAAGATATTAATAAAATTATGCTTATCGTTTATTTATAATTTAATAATGAAATGGGTAATATATTTTTATTGAATATTTTATTAAAACTTTTTTTTTGATAACTTTTTTTATCCTTTTTTTAAAAACTTTTTTTTTGATAAATTTCTTATTAGCAAAATAACGACCATTGGACGTAACAAAACTGTATAATTTCAAAACGCTAAATTATATATGAAATTTATTTCCTAATATAAGTACAAATGGTAGTAAAAATTTTATTGTATAAATATAAAAAATTTAACAATACTTTAAATTAAGGAAACATAATAATTATTTTAAACGAATGAAATAAAAAGTAGATTATTATTATTTTACTCTAGTGTTTTCATATTATTTCAGTTTATATAGTCATTAAATATTTATCAACTTCAAAACTTATTAACTCGAAAGCTCACATAGTCATTGTCTTATCTTAGTAAACAAGCATTTAGGGACTAATGCACCTCTTCTACTATTAATTTAGTATTTTTTACCAATGCCAAATCCAGTCAAGTACAATCCTGACATTTGCTGCACATGGAAGAGTGTACACCTCTTTGTCATGTATGAAGCCATGAAGTTGCAGACTCCTTCGTTTAGATAACACTAGATGGCAGCATTACAAGCTCTCTTACGTCATTTGTAAGTCTGAAGAGTTCATATTCCCTCGTTCAGATGACACTAGATGGCTGCACTACAAGCCAGTGGTATATGTTCTATTTTTCGAAACAGAGACCAAGTAAGAGCCCTTAGACATTGATGTGTCACACCCCCAGAGGTATTGATATGGATTTAGAATGTGCTTTTTGACCTCGACATATTTAATATATGCTTGTCACCATTAGTGAATATGGTCGTCTTAAGTCAGTCCAAAAACAAACGCATTTTCTTTTGATCTCGAGAAAGATGCTCTCCCTTCTCACTACTTTAGCCTTCCCAAGAAATATCTTCAATCGTATCAATATCCTCAGTTTTGATCATTGAGATATATAGAGCAATCGCACTAATTCCCGAAATAAACTAGTTAAATTTATAAATGAAAATTTAGATAAGTTAAACTGAGCTAAATTATTTTTTAGATATTATTTTTTTAGATATTTTAGTTCATATTTCGTGCTTCAAATACAATTCACTTTAATGACTACTTATTAGGTCTATAGCTTTACTAAATGAATGAAAAGAGCTTCGTGAATATTGAAAAATCATAATTATTTTGATTATCAGCAATAATTGATAACTTTAAAATATATAAATTTAAATTTTTTGTCATATTTCATTTCTTGTTTAATTTTAATGTACTATTAAAAAAAAATTTTTTTAAAAACTATTTATGTGATTTAATTTTATTATTAATCAAATCATTTTAAATTCAAATAAATATATTATATTTATAAAATATCTTACTATAAATATACAACTGTTGCTTTTGTAGTCAATATGAACCATTTCAAAAATTACATTTATAAAAAGTTATTATTAAAAAATGAAAAGTTGTTTTACATCTTATTAAATAATGTTTTGTTTCTTATAAAATAAAAATTGTTCGAAGGGAATGGGGAGTCTTAAAATAAAGATAATTCAATTTTTAAAAATACATTAGCGATAAACTGGATTTAATACAAATAAGCATAATGAAGCATCATCATGTTTCGGCCATTTTTGAGGATCATAAGAATTCAAATTTAATTTCATTGATTTAAAAGTTACTTTGCAGATGGATACCAAAAAGAACATAAGAGAAGAAATGCAATTTTTTATTTGGTGTTAAATAAATTACAATATTTTTCATTAATTAGAAAGAACTGAGAAATTTATAAAATAAATTGAAAGTGTCAAAACTAAATATTTTTAAAAATACTTATATTTCTATAAAATAGTCAGTTGTAAACATAAAAATGTTAAATTTTTATTTTGATTTTAACAATATCAGATTATGAAACAATTCATTTTTAGCTTTTCTAATGTTTGACACTTAAACAATATTCTCACTATGAATTCTCAAAAATGTTAATTTCTAACAATATGAATATATATAATATATGATTAATGAAAATATAAATTAAAATATCATACGCAGATCGTATACTAAAACAAACTTCGATTTTAAAGTATTTTAATGTTATCGATATTCTATTTCCAAGATAAATTAGATTTTTTTAGAAATTAAAAACTTTCGCACAAAAGCATGTTCTTCATCAATGCTTTTGCAACATTTTATTTCCAAATACAAATTAAATAAAATACACAATGTCTGATTTCTATGAAAAAGATTTTCAAGAATGTATAAAGTAACTATGAAGTTAATTCATTAAATAAATAAACCACATTTTGTTTGTGTCAGAGAAATTAAATTATTTTAAAGACTTTTTCTTTTTAATATTTCTGAAAGTGTCATTCTAATTAATTGTTACTTTAACAATTCTACAAATAAAATAATGGAATTCAAATATTAAAAAGATAAAAGAAAAAGATAATAATAATTTAACTTTGAAAATTATTTTTAACTATCAATATAAAGATATATACAACTAGATTTTAAAGTAATACAAGTTCATTTAATTTCATATTCAAATAAAAGTCATAAATCAAAATTGATTTAAAACAAATGTCTTGAAAACTAATTTTTTATAAAACTGAATGTAATGCATATAAAGGAATATTTGCTCATAAAAATACTTATAAAAACCCCTTAAATTTAAAATTTTAATTTAGATAATATAATTTTCTTTATAATGCAATCAAGATATTATAATATTTTGTATCCAAATAAATATGTATTATTACATATATATAATAATATTAAAATAATAATCAAAAAGAACATTTGAAAATCTACGATGTCATACTTTAACAAGTTGTTGTTGTTACTTACGACACTTAGTTAAGCCAAGCCAAGCCGTCAATGACTGGGTGAATGAAGCTAGAAAGAGCGTCTTCCGTTTTTAAACAGAGTACCCCCTTACCAGGGTGGAAATACGACTTTGTATCTTAGATGGCAGCACCATCTGGAATTTCTAATTTAGAGATGGGAGGCTAGAGAAGATCCAAAGCTTGACTCCTAACGACCCCAGAGATATTAATTTGGAATGGAAACATGGAGAACATTGTGACCACGATGTATTTTACGTGTCCCAGCCACCAAATCTTCATATAAGCCGAGATTCGAACTCACTACCTTCCGAAAGCGAGAACAACACCCTAACCAACCAGGCCTCCGTGGCCTATATAAGCAAGTAATTTAATAAAGATGTACTTTTGCATTGAATTTAAATCGTTCAGAATACAAAACTAAAATTATAATCGATTTCACTATAGATATTTTCAAGATATTTATTTTTATTTTTTTATCATTAAAAATATGAAAAATAAAATAGACAAAAATAAAAATTTATTAGAATTTATACTTCAATTTAAAATATCGTTGGAAAAAATAAATTTTTTCTAAACATAAACAATAGAATATGAAGTTTTTTTTTATCAAGAATAAATTATTATTGTTTTTATTATATAATTTAATAAAATCAATATATATTCATGGCAGTAATTGCGTTATAAGCACATTCTAGGAATTCTGTAACAGCAAATAATATTTTTTCATGCCTGTCAGCGTCTAAAATGGTATAATGCATTAATGTAGACGCATATTTATTTCAAATATTTATTATCTACAATGGTCTTCATTCATATTAATATAAAAATAAACGTTGTGAGCAGCAGCTATTTATCACGTGACTTATGGGCTAACTTAATTCTCTCAGACATAGTTCTTGTCTAAAAATAAATGTGCCCGTAAAACAATTTTCTACTAGATTAAGCAAGAAGATGTATCCTAATTTAGAATCTGAAGACAATTTAGACTTAGCTTTTGATCTCTAAGGAGAATTTCATTTGGATATATTCAGAAAAATATTTTTTCTGATATTGCAAGCTATTTTAAAGTCTTTATTAAAATATATAAATATAGTGAAAATGATATTTATTAAATATTTTTTTCTCAACTTATTTTTCTGAAACTTTGATGGAAAATTTCAGAAAATGTGTTGAGGGGAATAAATAATTCCCAGGTAACTTATTTTATATTTACACATATATATATGCAAGGTTAGTTAAAATAATTTTCTAATTCAGTTTAAAGTTAATTTTTTTCAAATTATTGGAATAATTTTGATGTGATTTTATAATAAGACACTAAATCATCTATATTTAAATATTAATCTTATTTTATATATATATATACTTTTTTTAAGAAATAGCAAATATCATAAATACTCATATATTATTTTATGTAAAAATTGCATTATTTTAGATGTGCATCCCTTTTTTGTAATACACATATGCAAAATCATATTTACATATTTATTTTAAATAAAGCTTGCATCAAAACTTAATAAGCATATACTTGCTTGTATCAGAATTTCGCCTGTAACTTTATTTTTATCACATCATTTATTCGATATTATTTTGTTATTCTTTTGATAAAAATCTATTGCGTGTCCAAACTCTTCAGTGATTATCATCTTTGCGCTCTATTAATGATCCTTCTTATGTGGAAAAAATTTTACTAGAATTAATTTAGAAATTTTTTGAAATGGTTTATCAATATGTATTTAAATCACAGAAAATTAATTCTTCGTTTGATATACAAGATAACTAAAATTATGTCTTTCAGATTCAAATGACTGTGCACAAAATATAAAATATTTAATTTATTTCTCAAATATACCTTGCTTGAATTAATTTAAAAAAACCATTATGGTATTTTACACAAAAAAACTGAAATTAATCATTCTTCATATTAGTATTTTCCTAACATTTCTTGAATATCCCAGCTAATTTGACAGTTGTGGGGTTAACTTTCTGCATATTAGTTTAACTATTTGTATATTCATTTCGCTACTCCCCTATGGATTTTCGTAGTGGTTAAGAAACCAATTTAAACTGTCAAATTGGCCCTTAACTGTAGAAAAATAACCATAAAGTGGCAAACAAACCAAATATTTCTGGTAATTAAGCGTTTGTGTGTCGTTATAAATATTATTAAAATATGAATTTTTGAAGAGAATTATATGCAAATAATGCTTCTCATTCCCAACTGGTATCATTAGAATTGGAAGTGCAACACAGAAACACACTTAATAGAAGTACAGTTTACTTTAACTACTTTTGCATTATTCTTTAGGTTAATTAAAGATATGTACAAGTTTATCTAAGACTTATTAATTCCTCTATATCTTGAAACTTTTCATTAATGATAGTTAAATAAAGCTAGTCATTTATTTTATAAAATTTCAATTGAAATATATAGAACTAAGCAAAGTTTAAATTTAAATTTGTAATTATTATTTGTAAATAAGCTTCAGACAGAAAAGTAGAAGATTTTTTTAATTTAAATATAAAAATACTTACAAACTATTTAATATGAAATTTTAAATCTAATATGAATTGCATTAAATAATTTTACAGTGTTTTATATAAGGGTTGTTTAAATACATTCCTTATTTCTTCCCGGAATAATGTTTAGCTACAAATGATAAAAAAAAAAGTACAAATAATTCCGAATAAAAACAAATCTTTGACAAATGAGTTTATAAACAAAATTATTTCATTCTGAAATTATTTTAATTTTTCAGATGCTTTATAAAGTTTTAGAATGCTTTAAAAAAGCGAAAGAATTAAAAACAGCAAAAATTGCTAAAAACCTATTAACATCTTTGAAATGATAATGTTTAAAATTAATTAAAGTGTAAAAATTAATGTAATTAATTTGTTTGAAATATTGCAGGATTTAAATTATTCTTTTAAAAAAAATTTAAAATATATCACAAATATAAGCAAGATATAGGATTACATCTATATTAATATAAAAAAAACTGTCTTTGCTGTTAAGTTATTCCATTTACCGACCTCAATAATCAATTGACAATAGATACTAATTAAAAATTCCTTTAATAATATGTAGAAGATCATTCTCTTGTCAACTTCTATGGCACAGTTTGTCCTTTTTGGACCTTGCGCCACAAAACCCAAAGTACTATAGCCTTAAGATGATACACCATACCAAGTCAGCTGATATAATTTGTTGTGTTTGATTGGTTAAATATTCTCTTGATACGTCACCAAAACATGAATTCCCATAAATTACATCTTTATTATACCTTTAAAACACAATTCTTAAATAATTGTGATTAATTTTAAATGTACAAATAAAACCATTAAAAGCATCTGTGATATTAACATTTTTTAAATTATGCCTTTTTTTCTAGTTTGACGTCATTAAGTGAAAACTGTTATTTATACTGCACTCATAACTAAAAACTTTATTTTGCTTTGTTATTTTGAAAAATTGCTACATTTGGGTGAAAAAAATTTTGTCTTAAATTAGTTATCAGTAATAATATTTTCATAATTTTCTTAAAGACAAGTGATATTTAAATTTTTGAGCAACAACACTCGTATATAGAATTGATTCTTTTACATATAACAGTGTATAATGTACTTTTAATTTAAATTAGAACACTGAACTTTTAGGTTTTTATTTAAAAAAGCGATATTTTTATACTTTAGGAAAATATAAAAATAGTTTTTAATTACACACATAACAAATCTATTTTTAAACTTGAGAAAAATGTATATTATTTCAGAAAAATGTATTTTCCTTATAGAGTAAATAACAATTGAAAAAGGTAAGCCAATATCATTTTTCTAGAGTAAAATAAACTCATATTAATATTCTAGTTTACAATTAAAAAAAATCAATTATAAAACAAAATTAATATTTAAGACATATCTAAAGCTAAACAAATATCATGAAACATATATTATTTATCTTTTGCAAAAAATGATTTCGTAGTTTTAATAAAAATTAAAATACTAACTTACTTGAATATTTTAGTCAGATATAGACATTTTAGTTAAGTTAGAATATTTATAATTAATAAAATTAATTGTTTTTTTATGATAAGGATAATTTAAAGAAAGTATTTGACTTATATAATTACAAAATAGTGCTTATTATAATAAAAAGTAGTCTAAAAAGAAAAGCCGTTTAGACTCTAAGAAACAAAACTGCAGATAAATGTGTTTTTGGATTCAAGGTATACATTTATGCAAGCTAAAAATGTCATGTTTGTATTTCTTGCACATATTTTGAAATAAATTATAGTTAAGAATTGTCTCAAAATTAATATTATATTTATAATAAAAATTATATCAAAGCAATTCATTATTGAGTTTTAAGGAACTCACAAATATTAATAAAAACTTTTATTGTCTTATATATTTATGTAATTAAGTTTAATTGTTCCATGAAACACATTTGCAGGACTAAAAATATTTCATTTAAATTCCTTAAGTTACTGTTAGAAGTTTTAAAAAGTTACTTTTAAGAATAATAAATAAGTTATTAAAGAAGATTATTTAGTCCCAAATTAATCATTAAATAGAAGATTATGTTGATTTAAATAAATAAGATGGAGATTTCTAAAAATAAATAATAAAGACGAGGTCATCTATACATCTTGCTGAGTTCAGCGATTTACTGCATTTCAATTTGATTTGTTTCGCAGCCAAACGTTTGGCGCCAACTGAATCGCATACGCAAGCAGCTGAAGATCATTCGATAATACATTACCTTAAAGTAGGATTATTCAACTAGGATTCCGCTGAACAAATAAAATTGAAATTTAACTACTTCTCTTTTCATTCCCTTAATGGAACCCCAAAAAAAAATCAAACTTATTAGGAAAAGGTAAATTATAATATTATTTTATTAAAAATAAGATAATTGTAATAATTTATATGATTAAACGTTTCTCTTAAAAATGAAATTCAAATGCTAAGTTGTTTTTCATATTTGAAATAAAATAATTTTCCAAAAATTTTATATTCTTTCAAGCAACTATCTAATTATTATAAGCTATTTATCAATATCATTATATTCTATTTTATATTCTTTTAATTTTTTATCATTAAATTTCAAAACAAATTACTGAATTAAACCTGGAAATCTAACCAAATCATTATGTTTGAAAATCCATTATCCATTCTAATTTCAGAAATTTGACTCGGTTTTTAAATTTATATTCAATAATAATGCATTTAAAATAATATTACTATAAATTATCAATACTTAAATTGTTGCATGCATTTCCATATATAATTGCGAAATGGTAAATAATGTTTCCAGACGAAAAGTGCTTAACTTTCTAAAGTTTTACGCAACAAGTGAAAGAAACTAATCTATAAATTGTGTAAAATGACATTTCATTCATTTATATATCTTAGTATATTAATTATTAGAAGACATTTAAAACTCAACATTTAGACTTCTCCTAATATTTCAAAATGAATATAAAATAATGCTTAAAATAATCCTTCATTTTATTCAAATAAAGGAAAATTTTGAAAAAAAAATTACTTCAAACTTTGTAATACAATTTTAAATAAAAACTGAATGATTTTCTATACTTTTGTGTGAATTCAAAATATTATAAACTTCAGGAAATACATCATTTTATATTCAATTCAAGCATTATTGGTTAAAAATTTTCTAAATAATATACTAGTTTAATTTATTCATGTTCCACAAGCTTTCATTGATATTCATAGTGCTTAATTCAATGACGAAAATACCAATAATATATGAATTTATTAATTAACATGGAGTTTGAAAGCCCTTTACCAAAATTTAAGTCTCTCTGTTAATCAAATAATCTCATGAAATCTGTTAATTCTATCCAATGGCATCTTACATATTTTTATGAAGTAACTTATACAAATAAGTTCTGATTGATTGATTCATTTAATAAACGGCTTCCGGTACTTGGGATTTTGCTACCATTTCAAATACAGTGCCTTTTGATGTTCATTTAAAGACGCGTGCACAATTATTGAAGCTTACATATTTTATAAATTGCATTGCTATTTGAAAATGACATCTGTAACATCAAAACTTCAGCTACTGGCATTCAATGGCAATAATTCTCTACTTCAAAATAAATACTGAAATAAAAGTTCTACACACGTGACAGCAAAACTATTATAAGTTAACAACCCTGGTAATACTTTTTAATATAAAATCTCTGAGTTTCTCTTAAACTTAACAATAAGGAAATTAAATTGCTTTGTACATATTGGCTCTTTTCCAATCATTTATTGCTATTTAATATTTTAAGTACATATTTTTCTGGTTTTAAGTTCTTTTTTGCATTTACGTCATATATTAAAATTTTTATAGTTGCTTTTTAGATTTATCAGAACACCTAAAACTAAAATCTGTATTGTATCGATAAAGCCTATCAATTTAAAAAATAAAAATTCTAGGAAATAAGAAATAAATAAAGTCAGCAATTTTTAAATCTGGTGAATAGTAAAATTATTTTTAAAAAAATGATTCACGCCATAAAATGGAATCCTTTAATAAATTTCCTTAAGTTAACAAGTTTTAAATTTTGAGTATTTCAATCAGTAGTGTTAGTAAATAGGTAAAACACACAAATACGTACATGTAAACACACACAAATATATATATATATTTAAGAATCAGAATAGTTTTCTTAAATAATATTAATATTTCATATAATTTACAATGCTTCTAACATTTAGGGTTATTTTTAATAAATGATAAATATTGAAACCATTTTAGCATTTTTCTACATTTGCTGTTTTTGATAAATATATAGAATAAATCAAGCCAAAATATTATTTTAAGAGATTTTCCTTAAATTTTCCCCATAGAAAATTTAAACTTTCTCTTTAGTGTTATTCTCTAAATTTCCCTTTTCTCCTTTAAACGTAACTTTACAAGTCTAGCAATTTTTATATATCTGAAAATAACTTTTTCCAGCAGTTGTAAATCACTTACTTTTTCTGATAACCTCTATACAGAATAAAAATTTATCGCTCAATTTATAACAAACCTTTCTTCAATGCCCAAGATCTGTAAAACATTTTCTGGGGCATTTACTTTTATTACTATTTCTGGTGAAATAGTATTGTTGGTTTAACGTTCAACATTCTGAAGAACACTTTATATAGATTTCTTTTTATGGAAGTGACTTCATGGTAGAGAAAAAGCTGGTCTCACTACCGAGCTATCTCATATATTTTCTTCCAACTCAATTTATCCACCAAAGCCTTCTAAATATTTCCCGGCTGGTAGCTTTAGGCATATTGTTGCGATGCCTTTTATTTAATTTGCTGCAAGCAACTCAATTGCACGCTGAACAGGTTTTCCTTTAGGATCCTACTTTTCCTTCGTATTTATTCACCTTCTGAATTCCTTCCCAGATTGATGTGCTATTCTTTTATAAATTTTATATCTAAGCCCTATTTATTTCTCTTTAATAGTGTAGGAAGCTTAATTAAATAGCAAGCTTTTCTCGATTGTCAAATGAATGATACACGCAGAATATAAAAGTATATCATTTTATTTACTAAATACAGAAGAGTTTTACACTAATGAATAATAAATTAAAAGTAGATTAATTTTAATTTAATACTGAGATATTAATCAATCTTAAGAAAATTTAAAAACTTTATGAAGATAAAAAATAACTAAAATATTGAGAATAAATATAAAAATGGTAATAGATCATAATAGAATAAGGACAAAATTAATAAACATAAAGAAATTTGAAATAATATTTTCTTAAAATTGTTCTCCTTTCTTGAAACTAGGAGTTATTCTCTCTTTCTTTTACTTAATTTTTTTTCTGTGGTTCTCTTTTTTAAATTTAAACCTTTAAAATTATAAGGGATTTAATCTAAAATGTAAAATTTAATTTTAAGGTTTAGCAAATAGTGAGCTCATATTTTTTATTCATAACAACAAATTTTTAAACTTATACCAAATTATTTTTTAACTCTAATATGTTTTACAAATATTACTATTTTAATATTAAAATAATATAATTTCACTTCTTTAAATTCATATAAACATAATTTATAAATTAAAGTTAAACTATATTTCGTTATTGACTACTATGTAATAGGAAATTTTCAAGAAATAGTATATTTTAGATAGACAAGAAGAAATGGAACACCATTAGCATTCATTGAATTTCACCTAAATTTGAACCCACATTCATGGAAAAGTAAGGTAAATGCGACTGCTATCATACTACATGGATATGTAGCAAAGTTTTTTTATGTAAATTTGTTTTTAGGTAGGAAAATTTTATTAATTAACATTTACAAATACAACGATATATCGACCGAAATAATTTAGAAAGCTGTTTAAAATTTTTATCTTTCATTTGATGTTCTTTTTCTTATAGTCAAAAATTGCTTTTAATCTTCATTTTTATTGTATCATGTGATTTATTCGGCTTTTTATTTGTGTTAGTTCGTTAATTATTTTATATATTTTTTTCCACCTCATAATAATAACGATGAATAGTGTTTTTTATTTAAAAAATCAATGATTTAAGCAACCAGGCCTATCACTTGATATTTTATTCAACTAATATCTCCTAATTTTCTTCTTTCAAATTAATGTTTTGTTTTAGTTTTATTTTTCAATACAATTATTACTTTAATCAAATGGTAAAACTCCAATTTTACTATAAAATTCAAGGAGGATAAAATCAAAAGAATTCAGAAGACGGTGATTAGTATTTAAATACAAATAAAATTCTTTCTTTCAAATTAAAGATTTGGAAAGTAAGTCTTGTTAAATTATAGAACAAAACTTAAAGGCATAGCAAAGTTTTAATCACTTACAATTACAAGTTTTATCAAACAAATGGAAACTTCATTCTTTTTTCTTTAATTTAATTCTTGAAAAGTTCAAATTCCATACAAAAGTAAAATAAATTTCAAGTCTGATAGGTTATTTCGTTAATATAGTCAGTAAATAAAATATCTGCAGAGACATATATTGTAAAAATATTTCAGTGGTTTTTGCAAACAGAAAATATTGAAAGTTACTTTGAACGAAAAGAAATATTGCTTTTTTTAAAAAAATTTAATCTTACGGCATAAAAATTATACCCTTAAAAGAAGTTCACATTAAAAGTACAATAGTTAATCATATGCAAGTTGTTGAAAGCAGCCAAATAACTGAAAGCTGTTTTAAGATATTTAGTAAATCCGTCGCATCTTTACTTTTCGAGTAGTTTTTCCACAGACTGTGGGTCATATTTACCTTTACATATTACATTTTACGTGTTGCAAGGTAGAAAACGCGAAAAATTATAAAACAAACTCTTCGACAGTTGTTGTTGCACTAGCATATTTCCTTGTACCTATCCTAGAATTGGGCTCTATCCGTTAGTAGAAGCTACCATCTGGGAGTTTTTATGATTTAGAAGCTGGGATCAATCAGTCACCCCCAGAGATATCATTTCATTTGGAAGACATTGCAACTATAACTCATTTAAAGTTCCTAAGCCACTTTAAGAGAACACGATGGTTCTTTAATAAAGGAATATGAAATAAAAAGTACACTTTAATCTAGAACATTATGCAAAAACTAACATAGCCTTTTGATGAGATTTTGCCTTAGTCAAATATTTTATAATTACACTTTTATGTAAACTTTCCAAAAATTGACCCACAATCAAATAATAATTAATGTATACTATTTTACTTGTAAAGAAACATATTTTGTTAACTTGAATACTCAATTTGACTTTCATTATATTATTAATTTAATGAAAAATATCGTCTATTATTTAATATATACCACGTGTCGTTTACTTTTTCGCGGTTGGTTAATATAGCCCCAATTACATGGGCCTCCACGGTTGGTTGGGACTATATCAACCAATCGCACCGTCCTGGTTTGTTGGACAGGTACATTTTACACTGTTCTTTATTTTCGAACTGGTTTTAAATATATCATTTATTTCAAAAATATATTTACTTAGCATAAAAGTTAATAGTGTTATTGAAAATTATAACTTTCAATTTTAAGATATTTTGATTCTTTATCACATATACGAGTAATTATCTATGTTACCCTTTTTAAATAATTCATTTCATTGAAATATTTTTATATACCATTGAGGAAATCAATCCTGTAAAAAGGAAGTATTCAAAGTAATTTAAAGCCTTTTACCCAGATTTTGAGCCTAAGAATTAGTGATGCTTGTTTATTTCAGTATTTTCAAAAGTTTTCTAAAAGTACTAAAATAATATATTATGTGTCAGATATGACACAGGTGATTTGTGATAAATACATTTAAGCAAATGAACATAATTATGTTACAAAAAGAAAATGTACTTTATGTTTTCTTTCACATTTTTTTATCTTTTAATTTTTGGTTTAATTATGAATATTTTATTGTTAGTTATCTTTTTTTCCATCGAAATTTATACTTTAAAACTAAGAATATAAGTTTTTTAATAAAATTTTACTATCATATTTACACTAATTTTAATAAGTAAACGTCAACTTGTTGGTATGTTTTTGTTTAACTTTTTATGTGATATATTAACTAAATTAAGATATTCTAAATACAAAACCTACAAACTTTCTGCTTTAAATTGTTTACTACCGTAAACATCACTATAAATATTTCGCTTGATTTTTATTTTCCAAAAAAATATCGAAGTCAATAACTTGTTAAAGTACATTTATATAAAAGCAAAAATATAAACATTTCCACAACCAACTATTTCATCCATAACCAAATTATTAACATGACAACAATCCCAATTTTATTTTTTTTTAATTTTAATTGAATAAAAAATTGTAATCAATTATCATTTTTATAATTTATAATGGTATGTACACTTAAAAATGCTTTTTCTGTAATATTTGCAACTCATCTTTATATTTATGAATTGTTAATCTACGTAAATATAAATACATTTTAAAGCATTACTATTTTTACATTAAATAATGTAGGTAAATTAAAAGCAAAACATTCAAGATTGCTGCATTTTATGTACCTTCAAACATATTTTATCCAATTTAAAATATTAAAGCTCAGTACAAAATAATCCATTTTAAAAGATTTCTTGACTGAAAGCATTTCATTATAATACCATTTTTTCTTTTTAAATCAGTGACACCTTATTTTCAAAGATGTGTAGATATTGGTTCTAAAATATTCAAGATTCCAAACATATAGATTTTCAAAACTTTGAAGATTACAGGAATTTTATCTCCTTCACCTTCTGTCAAAGAAGTTTCAAAACATTATTGACAAAATCCAAAATGTTTCTTTTGAAATAACAGGTTTGTAAAAACGAAAAGAAGAATTTAGTTCGTGTTTGAAATTTTCCTCGATTGATTCAGTTTCTTTTCGGAAAATAAGCAAGAAACTCTTTTTAAAGTTTGAGCTGGGAAATTTCATTTATTCTGATTTTTTAAACTCAATAAAAAGAAAATTTAATGATAATAAATGATAATATAGGTGTTCAAAAAATATGATAAGTTTAGTATAACGTAATGATAATTGCACTTATTATGTTATACTGAACATAATAAGTAATCTAGTAAAAAATTTATCTATATATTTCAATGATACCCTATTTTATTAAAAAGTTTGTTCAAAGTTTATATTATTTAAATTATGATAATTTTCATAATATACTACATTTTATTTTTTTAATTATTACGTTACGTTCATTTCTACCTCTGCTACAAAGGAGTTTTTCTTCGGTACCAAAGGTAGAAATGATCCGGTTCAGTTGGTTTACTCTTGGTGAAGAGCACCACTTCAGACGTTTAACTTACATAAGCAGTGATTTTTCATTTCTTCCTCTGATACCAAAGGAGTTATTTTTTTTCTTCAGTTTAATTACTCTGGATGAAGTGCTCCACTTCAGAAGTTTAACTTATGTAAGCAGTGTTTTGAATCTCAGGAATTAAAAAGGATTCACCCAGTATTGCCTGAATTACTGGGTAAGCAAGATGGTTTAGAAGTTTGCCAGGCATACTAGGAATTCCATTAAGACACTATAATCTCAGAACCATTATATTTAGGAACAGATAGCATATCACCAAAGTAATGAAAAGGGGTTCGCGGCTTCTTACAAAGCTGTTCTTTCAAAAAGGAAGAAGAACGTTCGGCAAACACTTGCCGACGCTTTCGGTAGCCACTCAAGCCCCAGATTTGTTCATCTACTTATACGTAGTACACAGCACCCCGATTCAGATTCTAAAGTTTCAAAGCTCCTAAATGTTTCTTTGAACATAATTTTTACATTTAATACATATGAATTTGACTCAGCAGAATTTGTTTCTAAAGTTAAATTTAAATTTAACAAAATGATATTGCATGTGCAATTAATATGCTGCCGCCCAACCTGTCTAGTGGTTAGCGTACCTGACTACAGATGGGTGGGACCTGGGTTCGAATTCTAGCTCGGGCATGGACGTACTTTCTCTCTCTCTCTCTTTCTTGTCTTTGTTTTTTCTTTGTGTGTGAATGGTTGCCTACCCTATAATCGGGTACCTATGGCATGTGTGTACTGAGGAAGTCGGACTCCACACCAAATATGGTTCAGTTGGAATAGGGGAGCAGCGCACCCCATATTGCCAGCCTGGCTGGCACACAGCAAAAACAATAAATATGCTCATTAAAAAAATTAAATAAATAGGGAATGAACTATAGAATATATTCATTTAAAGTATAATCTAAATTTCTAATTATGATATACGCATGGAATTCAATACCATTTGTTAATGAGCGTATCATTAATTATATTGTTACTTAAGGATACTAAATTGCGTGCTCAGGAATTAATAATGTGTGAAGAATTAATATTTAATTACGTACCCTCTTCATCTAGTATAGGAGCTAAAGCACTTATGCTCAACAGTTCTAATTAATAATATTAACCAAAAAATAAGAAAATTTTAACCAACTTTTCTGTGAATAATTAAAGTGACACAATAGCTAATTAACAATAAAACTCAACTGTTTAAATTTAACACTGATTTATGAGGAAAGTGTCTAATGATATTTCATAATTTAATTTATATTTTGAAACCAGAAATCATATTTCATTTTCCCTTACACAATGCCATGTATTTAACTAAATTTTAAAATCTTAAACTAACATACTACTCGGAAAATTAATTGAGTTAATTAAAATGAGATTAATGAATATTTAAAATGGAAAACCAAATATATTACATTAGCTCAAAAGGAAATTGCTCACAAATGCCATTGTTATGCTTGCAACAAAAGGATAGCTTGTAAAATTAAATTAATGTTATTGAAGTTATAACACAATTTCGTTTTATAAGTTTTCGTTAAAATGCACAAATACAACTATCTATCTTTTCAACTACTAAAGGATATATATGAATTCAACGATACTTTCACAGAAATTGCATACTTTATTCTATTGAGGAAATTAACACGTAAATAACTTTAAATTTCCTTAAATCTTAAAATATAAAGTTATAAATTTCTACTTTGATAATTGTATCATTTAAGCTGTATTCAAATTATATAATAAAATATGGAAATTTATAATCATTCATACGATTTAGTATTTTTTATGAAACTTTAATTTTAAACGAGAAATAATTATATATACATTATAAGTCATCTATTTAAGAAAAAAACTCTAAATTCCATATATTTGCTGATAAAGTAGACTATAAAATTTATTTAAAAAAGAAAACTTTTTATCCGTTCGATTTATATAAAAATGATGTATTATTTAGAACCAATCAATTCAATTTATATCTTTACAACATAAATAGCTAATAAAAATTTTTAAAAATGTATACATAGTTTCATTCAATCAATTTAATTTCATGTTAATTATCAAAAAGCATTTAATCAATTTCAGAAGAAAAATAAATTGAAAATTATTTAAAAATTACTATAAATGAATTTCACATTTTGTCTCCTTTTTCAAGGAAATACATTTAAAAAGAAGCAACAAAAAGTAATCTTTTCCTTTTTTAAACTTTGGATAATGCTTATTAAATATTGAATTCCCCAAATTCAATAGAAATATGGAATTCAATATTCAATGTTGTAATAATTCTATTTTCTTAAGCATTATTGTGATAAATTTATTGTAAATTACCTATAACATTTTTTAAAAGGAAACATTACATCGAACTATTTTTTTCCCTAATGGCGGGCACTGGGTGACTAACCTTTCACCAGAACAAGGCCAGAAATTGCTACTCATTTAGCGTTACCCGGTGGACACCTGTGAATCAAGTCATGGAGGCGAGTAGTATTACCCATGTCGAACCACCACAAACCCGTTTAAAGGGTGTGACACATTCATCCATCATCTCAGAAGAAGGGATAGGGAAACACAGAGAGAGAGGGGAAACGTCCATGCCCGAACCGGGATACGAACTCGGAACCAGTGACCTAGGAGTGAGGAACACTAACAACTCAGGCATCGACCGGCAATCGAACCATTGATAGAAAAGCTTAATTTATACAACACGAGATATCTGCAATCAAGAGAATGAACTTCTTTTTGCTAAAGGGCAAAAAAAATTTCTTTTTCTAAATAATTTTTATTTAATAAAAACATTGCTTGCTTGTATAAAAAAAATAAATAGAACCTCAACATTTTTGTTCTCAAAGGTCAATAGTTTACACATTCCATCAATATATACATCATAGCTACAAATAATGGCTGTTTGATGTAAAAAAATATATAAAAATTTGTCATTCAATACTTGAAGCTTCTCAAAACATATATATCAAAATATAACATTTGAACAAATCTAATTTCTTCAATTTATTTTTTTTGCTTCATGAAAATGCACAATCGAATGTCACACGAAATCGAGAATGACAGTTTCTCAGAAAATTTGACTGTGATGCTGAGTGACATATATGGGAAATATTTCTGTCAATAAAAAATTTTTGAACTTCAAAATTCTCTATTGTTTTCTTTTTAATTAAAGCAAAAAATGCCTTTAAGAAGGAAAAAGGTAATGATGTAACAACATTACAGAAATTTAAGGAAATTTTAAATTAATAAAAAATTAGCTATTTCGTCTAGAAATATATTTTTAACTTGTTTTCTTCTATTTTTACTTTTTTTTATTTTTGTAGTATGCATTTTAATTCGTCAGCCACTTCGAAAGGTACAAATTTCACATGCGTTTTCACTAAAAACAATATTTTAAAGAATCTTAAATAATTATGCTTATATTAGTATTATTTTACAGCCAAAATTGTTATTGTAGATTTTCCTATTATTATTAACTTGTTTAATGGGAATAAAATATCTAAACAAAAGGAAAACATTTTACTTATTACTAAATTACTTATTTTACATTTTACTAAATATAAAATTTAGAGTGCTTTTTTTAAGTTAAATGTTGCTATTTTTTGCGCATCTTCTTTCAGCACATTCGACTAATGGAGGGATTCTTATGAATATTCCTGATTTTTTCCTCGCAATGGGTATACAGTGAATTATCGACAGAAACTTTTTTCAGCAAAAAAAAATAATTATTGTTGATTATGCCTTAAAATACATGGTAAACAAGAATTTTTTTGCCATTTTCACTGACTAAAAAGGACATGACCTACAGAAAGTGTATCCAATTGTCAGTCTTCGAAGTAATCACCATCTGCATTCAGCGCCTTCTGCCAATGTGGTTCCTGTTGCACAATCCCCTTGCGGTAAAAATCGGAGGTTTTGAAATCCGTGAGCGCTTAGTACTAATCTGCTTCATTAATGAAAACTTTTGCACGAAGATAATTGTCCAGAAAATGGAAAAAGTTGTAATCTGATCGTGCAAGGTCAGATGAATAAAGAGGATGGCGCAAAATCTCCTAACAAAATCACTGTATGGTATTTTCTGGCATCACGCACGACATGAAGCCTCTCGTTATCGGCCAATAATGGTACACTCTTGTGATTAACAATGCTTGCTCCTTCTGTTGCAATGCCTGTTGTACATATTCCAATTGCTGTGATATAGGTCTGCAGTGACCATTTGGGTCGTTAGTGGCAGCTGATGAACTACTTGATGATTAGTTCACCGGTCCCAAAGCACAATCTTGCGTGGGGGCATAGATGGTCTTGCACTGTGCAGGACAGTATCCTGGGGTGATGGTTCTGTAGTATCATTCACAGCACTATCCCCAAACGCTTGATGTTTGGCGACTTGATACAGCAGCTGATAAGCCCACTTTGAATTAGTAAAGCAAACAAGACCGAACGAACTCCTTCGACAAGTCCATTTCTCTTCGCAATAGTACGAATTACAATTGATGAATGTGAGAGGTGGACCTGCTTTTATAACTACTGATATTCCTACACTAGATTAACCGGTGTCTCAATCACGTGGTGTACTAAATTGCATACTTATTTCCACTTCATTAAAGGCAACGTGAAAACGGCAAGAATTTCCTTGTTTACCTTTTAACTTTCAGATATTAGGTTGTTCACAATAAGAGGGCAAACACTAATGATGATATTTTTACTGTGGAATTTTCTTAAAGACATGCATTTTATTTCATAGTTTTAAAAAAAGTGAAAGATTGGGAAAAGCAACTGTATTTTTTGTTCAAAGGAGCTTTTACTGATTATTTAGTTATCCCACATTATTTACAAAAAATAAAAATTAAATGTAATTCATATAAAGGAAATTCTCCAAGAAAATGAACAACTTATTTTCCTTTTCAGAAGTTTTATTAGTTTTATTTTTAACCTTTTAAGAAGTTTTAAAGTTTTATTGAAGTTGAGTTTTATTTTCCTTTTAAGAAATAATTGTATGTGAACTGATCAAAAACATTTTTACACTTTGAACTATCTTACTATTTTAGTGAATATTCTGTTTGTAAAATAATATATGGTTATAATATTCTTTGATATCCCACCTCGAAATATAAGACCATTTTCGCAATAACTACTGAATAAATTTATTTGATAGAAATATATTACGAGTAATAATCTTTCATTAGTAGAGCTATATATATATTGATAAAGCTGAATAGATTATATTTGAATTGAAATATTGAAATTCTTAAGTTCTTTTAAAAAGGCATTTTCCATAGATATTAAATTAAAAACTTGTTGCATCTCTTTTCGATATAATATATATCATGTTTGAAATATTTTATAAAAAAATTAGTATTTCTATCATAAGTAAATGTAATAAAATACATTTTTAGATTTAAGAATATTAGAACATGATTTTTTTTCAGCATAAATGACAGATTTTATTTCATTTGATTTGAAAACGCAGACTCTTTATAAATATTAGATTAAAATCCTTTTGCAATATTTCCTTAATTTGATAATAGTCAATCCCAATTATAATTAATCAATTCATCACTTCTTAAAAGTAGTTTGTTAAATATTATTTCGAAATATGCAAATTAAATATCTTAGTATTTATTTTGTTAAGCCATTGGAGAAAAATATTTTTATTAATTGAATAATATATTGATTTTCTACTGAGTTAATTTAGTAGAAAATTTTGGATGTGGAATACGCCTATCACCCTGGGTCTCGTAATTTTCAACCACTGTTAGATCACGAGGTCACACTTGAGCTTGACCTTCTTCTTCACATCTACACGACACTAGCGGTATGACTTCAGGTATCACAGATAAATGCCCTAATTCATGAAGCTTTAGCAACCTTGTGAGGAAGAATGTGGTCACCCTCTAATCACTCATCACAGTAATTGGTGTTTCACGTTTGTATCGTCGTGAACGCTGTGACTGGAACAATCGTCTTCTGAATCTAAGAAATCCAAACATGCTTAAGAGCTTTGTGGTATATCGATTTGGAACACCTACGGCTTAGAACACACCTAATATTATCTCCAGAAGTATCTACCTATCAAGTCTGCTTCTAAGATTATTTTAGTGAACTGAGCCTTCATTTTTATTTACATAACTTCTTTTCAATGAGTTTTTATTTCTGAGCTCCAATGGACAAATTACATCCGAGTTTAAGATTCTCAAAAAGTGATATCCCATGATTGACACACTATTACAAATGAAATTTCACTGTGAATTTTAGAATATTAAGAACTAACAAAATAAAGCAACCTGAAGAAGAGGGTATTAAAATTATTCAAATGAAAGAATTTGACAAAGAAATCAGGTCTCTAAATATTACTTTTCAGTTAATACTGACATTCTAGACAATACTCTCCTTCCTTTTTCTGAAAAAACAGCATTCGGAGAATTGATTAAGGTATATAAACAATAATTCAGACTTTGATATACAAAATACTAATTTTTTTCTAAATATCATAGATTATTTTGTTCAGTTATAGTGCATTAGGTTTAAAAATTTGTATATTGCATCATAAGTATGTCATTAAAACACGTGAAATCTTAAGAGCTGTTTTTGAAATTCACTTCTGTAAATATTAACAGTTGGTAATTAAATTTACTTTTTGGATTAGCATAATAATGTGTAACGATTTAATCTACTTTGTGCTATGATTTTGTTTAAAATTTGTACTATTGTGTGTTCAATGTTGCAATTTTGAAATTTACTATCTTAAAGAGGTTGGTTGGTCGGGTTTTATGGCGCAAAGTCCAAAAAAAGACATGCTGCGCCATATCTTAAGGTGTGCTTTGACGCCAAAGCTCTAATAAAACAATCCTTAACTTTTTTATGTACATTGATAGAACTTTGTTATGGGCTCCACTATAAATAATTGATCATGGGCTCACGGTGCTCTAGTATAGTAGTACAGAGCTCTTCATAATAGTTACATCCAGTAATGATCGATCGTGATGTGTGGATTTTTTTTAAGTGGTGGAGGCTACATCCAGCCATTAGTCTTCATTGACCTCTAGCCGTAGTCAACTATTTTGACACCGCGTAGTCTAGACTACGCGGTGTCAAAATAGTTGACCATTGTTGAATAAATTTAATTGTGTGAATAGTGAATATGGAAATACATACGAAACTGCATATTTGTAATAAGAGTAAAATAACATTTCAATTCTCAAAAGGAAAAGAACAAATAAAATTTTGCATCTTCTACTGAGAAAGTTCTATGCAGTCTTAAAATCATTAGGAAATTAAATGAAATAAAAATGAAATAAATAAACATAAAAAGGATTTGTCACATTGTTTAAAAATACAAAGCATCTAGCTGGAATGAAAATTGTGTGGAATTGTTCGTAAATCAATAGCGATTGATTTTAAAAAATCTGGAAAAAATACAATGAAAAAAGTGAATGAAGAAAATGAAGAGTGAATTTATATTCGAATTTTGTAGTTTATATTTGTACAATTCAAGAATGTTTAAATTACTTGCCATCAATAAATGGCATCTTAAGGTGAAAAAAAAGAGAATAATGTTTAATAAATAAAAATTAATTAAAAAATTAATGTTCTGATAAACTATTAAAATATCCCATTAAAGTAGTGAATTAAATAGTTTATCTTGTATATTATTTTTTTATTTGAGAACCCTTCAAAAATACATGTAGTTCTAAAATTTAATCTTTTCCTAAAATATTAATTTTTTTATATATAAAAAGTAATAGTAAAATATATGGAACTTAAAAAATTAATTCAAGAAATTTTTATTTCAAAAATATTTTTCTAACCTTAATCAGAATCTTTTTATTCATTAAACATAATGAGTCTTCAAGAATAGTATAGAATAACGTGAAATAACCAAACTAAGTCAATGTGAGCTTAATAAAATTGTTTAAAGGATTTTAGTATGCTTAAAATAACCGTTTATTATAAAATTCCTTTTGTAAAAACTTTATATTAATTTTAACCTTTTATCTACAAACTTTTAAAATTTATTTTTTTACTAAATAATACTTTTAAAAATATTTCCACATTATCATATTAAAGGTATTTCGTATATTATGATGCTAGTAAAATATAAAATTACATTAAATTAGTCAAAATAAATTTCAGCACTGTATTTATATTTCCCATTATAAAACTCTTATCAAAAATATTTTTTGTATGACAATCCATTTTATACAATCGAACTCTTGATAAAAATATAAAATTTGTTTGCTTAGACATAAAGGAAGTTTTTCCTGTTTTTGCATTTTGTCATGCATTAAATGTTGTAAAAAAAAATTCAGTCTATGCATTCAATAAATGTGCGCATAAACTGTCTAGTATATGTCAGAAATGTAAATAAACATTTCGAGTTTCAAAATGTTTATTTTTTTTGTGTGTGTTTATCTATTTTTAAAAAATACAAATCTTTTTCAAATAAGTGTGAAAATTACTATTTCCAAAAATAGGAAAATAAATTTCTCTTAGCTATTCTTGTATCCATGTTGTCCAAACTTCTTTCTTTTAATCTCTCTGTCTTGATTGTCCTTTTTTTATGAAATGACGTTGTCTCCATCTTTTCTACTTCGCTTCTCACATTTTTCTCGGAAAGGTACTGCAATATCATTAAAAATACCTTCTAGAAACTCAAATAAATATAACAAAAACATTTTTTAAAATTTGTAAAATATATTAAGTGGAAAAGTAATAAGCTTTTCAAAATCCGTAATGTATAGAAAAAATATGGACGCAATTTTCACTCAAATTAAACATCATTTTACTTCTCTTATAAGGATGTTATTTAACTTGTTTTCTTTACAAGAGAGGTTAACTCTGTATTAATAATTATTTTTATGACAATGAATGACAAAAATTTAAATTATCAGTTTCACAATCAATATTTTTGTAACGTATGTGGCAAAGTAGAAGTGTTTGAACAAAAATAGTTTCAATATAGTTTTGAAAATAGTATTCTAAAAACCCTATCTAAAGAGGGAATTACATTATAAATAAATCTACTATTAATATTACTATACAATAATTACTATAAATCTGCAATTTCTCTCAATAAATAAAAATTTCTAGGTACACTTTCAAATCCTTCGTTAAATATTTTGAATATTGTAAATAAATTCGAGAATTTCTACTGATTCTGTGGAATAGAAATTTCTGTTAAGTAAAAGTATATAAGTGCGTTAATATGGGCATAAAATAAATATTTTATACATTTAAATATATACGTATAAGTAAACCTTTAAAGCTCTTGTAGGTAAATCAAGCTTCAAATCTCAAAAATAGAGTCTCTATAAACATATTAAAAATCTCAGATTATAATGTGTCTCATTCATTTAAAAATTATAAAAATAGAAACTAAATAATCAAAATATTGTGACTATTTTCCTTAAATTTTCTTAATATATGTCAGGTAAAAGCTAAATATACAAATTCAACAAAAATACTACAAAAGCAAAACATTGATCTATTTTTTTTTTTTTTTTTTACAACAACTAGATTAGGAAGCTCATGCCCAAGTACCATAAACAAAAAAACCAAATGAGCAGTTTTATGTACACTAAGTCTACAATATTAAATAAATCTGCAATTAAAATAATCTGCAATTAAAATAATTTTTAATAAAATAAAAAGAAAAAGAAAACAACTATAACTGATTTTCTTAAAAGTATCAAATTGTATATATGCGCATTAAAAAGTGAAAAAGCAATGTTTTTTGACAAAATTAGTCTTGATTTTTACACAGAAGTTATTTAAAAAATATATTTGATATATTTCCTTAAAAAGGATACTGAATACGCTTTTAAACTATGAAGCATGGATAAAGAAATATTATTGGTAAAAAACATTTTTATAGCTTTGAATGTAAATTGAAAAAAGAACTTAAATTTAAAATTAAATAATTTGAAAACACAATAATTTTTTAATGTTTATACATTATATGTCAACCATTTAAAAAAAAGTTTTATGTTCCAAGAAGAATATGGGAATAAGCATAAATTAAATGTTAAGAAATAATTTGTGCATCAAAGCAATCTTAAGAATTCTGGATTGGGCCAGAACTCTTATATATAAGTTTACAAAATTTATATCCAAATGAACAAATATTAAAAGTAGTTAAAATATTGCTGACTTATGAATTCATTTTTCAAATTAGATTTATGAAAAATTTAAAATTTTTAGCGACAACTTTCAGGATAAGGTAATTTTAATACCTGCCATAAATAATTCATTTGAAAAAAAATCGTTGTTTTTGTTTATTCATGAAAGCTTTTAAATTACTAAAAATTTTTTATTAATGAAGATTACATAGATGTTATACAGCTGTAATAAAATGAATGTAATAATAAAATACTTTCGACAAATTGTAAACTTTATGTTTCTCTTAAAATTTATATTGTAAACTATCAATAAGTGTGGATCTAAGTAGGATACTTAAATAATTTCAAGTTTTAAAAATAGTCTTCATTAAATAATTATACTAAAAAACATTTTTGGTACTAAAACAAAAGTAAATTTTATAAAATCAAATAGATCAAATCAATTTTTTCTTCACCAGTAAGCTCCAAAATGTTGAAATCATTTTCAACAACCAGATTAAACCAAAAAAATAATTTTACATTCTTTCCTCAAACTTCTTAGTTACACAAAAATTATAAGGAATAACATTTTTAACCAAGAAATAGGGACAGAAACAAGAATTCCTCTCCATGACTAAAAATTCTACTATGGTGAAACTGAAAATTTTCCTGAAAATTATTAGAAAGTAGAAGTACCAAAAATTTAAAATATTAGAATATTTCTATCAGACTTCTGTAGAAAAGTGCGAAAAGTTCAGTTTACGTGATGCAATAACAAACTACATATATATATATAGCTCATTACTAACACATTATGCTGTTAACATATTATTATATAAATATTTTCTTCCGCCATTTATAAGATTTGCTTGCATACTATTCAATTTTAAAATGAGTTACAGATATATTTTAAATTATTTTAGAATGTAATTTTCAGGAAATAGATTTAAAATCAAAACTGTTTTAAAGTTGATATTATGGAGAATATTATTAGTTTGGGGAAAAAGAAATCTATTATTTTTACGTGAACTTTATGTAACTTCTTTTGGATTCACTTTGTAAAAAGGTTTGAAACAGCTTTCATGTAGATTTTTAGGTCTTGCGGTTACGACTGCTGACATGCGGTTAACTTCGATCATTTTTGATATTTTATAGACATTTTCGACGATGCTGTATCCACATGCGAGGTGCATCTCTAACATCAAAGATACCCGAACGGAATCGACGAAACAAAAATTGTACGTAACTGGTTGTTACAGTCTTATAGAGGATGATAGACACCGCTCACAATTTTAGCCACCCGGCTATCTTTTTTCGCCGTTACAAGAGAAAAACGAAAATGTATCGAATTTTCTGTTTGTTGTCTTCCATTTTTAAAACCTTGTACTCGTAACTGAATTAATCAAACAAAAAACCGCAAGAGGATATTTTAGTGTCAAATGTCACCTTTCCAACGAGCATAAATCTGAAATTGTTTGATAGATACCTCACGAGATATCGATTACTACAGACGTCTACCAAAAAAATAATGGATTACTTTTTTCCCAACCTAATATATCTAAAAAAAATATATTAGTGTATATGCATATAGTCAGAAATGTTTTCATTCTTGTGAGCTTTCTTCCATGACGAAATCAAATCATAAATAAATTAATTTACTTTTCTTTATATATTACAATCATTGTAAATTTAATTTATATAATTATCTTTATAAGAATGCAGTATTTGTGAAATTTGACAAAATACTTGACGCAAGTGAGAAAAATCAAATATATTCTTTCATACTTCAAATTCATCACTAACATACAGTTTAAAAAAATTAATATTAAAAATTTGAATAAATTAACGTGCCAAATCTCACTACATGTGATAAAAAAAACTCATTATTTTTCTAAATTTCAGAGTTTTCGAAGAATTTATTCTTGACAGCATAACATGTACATTAATTTTGCCTTATTAACTTAATCCACCACATGCCATAAGGTAATAAAAAAGTTTTTAACAAAATCAGTACATAAAAAATACATGTCAAACATGCGTAACTTATAAATTAACTAGAAAATAATTAAATCCTGATATGTTAATTAAGTGTTTATTGAAAACCTAACTCTTATATTTTTTACTATGCTTCCCTTAAAAGATTTATATTTTTATTTTCTGAAAATTTTCTTTCCAAAGTTAGATGTTTTATCATGAATGATATTGCTTTTAATTTTTTTTATTTCAATTAAAAAGATCAAAAAATTGTCAGAAAAATATTTAATTAAAAATTCATCAGCTCTATTAAATTTCCTTTACCGTGAAATATATTTTTAGTTGTCCTGTAATTATATTGCAATGTCAAACTCTTGCTGTAAAAAATACTGAACAACTTAAATGAAATATCCTTCAAATTCTTCATTTCAAAAAATAAATAGAAAACAAGATGAAAATTAGAAATTGGAAAATAATAATAATAAAATAGAATAGAAATAAAATATTAATTATGAAATAAAAATCATGTGTACATGTTCATGTAATAATTATATTTTGTCTCATTCTATTATTAATAATTATCAAGTAAGTTATTAATTTACTTTTATTATATAAATTATACTATTAATAAATTAAATTATTATAAACTGTACAGTATAAAGGTCAATTTTTGAGATGGTTGTCGGAATTTATTTTATTTTCTAAACGCTATTTTTTTTACTTTACGCATTAAGCGATAAAAAATACTGGAATGAACAATTTTAATAATTAATTGTCACAGTATTATAATAATGAAATTATTCCTTTTCACGAGTGTATGGTTTCCAGAAATAAATAAAATCATTTAATTTCGGGTATTTATTGAAAAACTAATATATTGTGTATATCGCATTATATTTTTAAACGTAAAATTTACATTATATCAATTTCCTAATAATTTTCTTAATATTTTTTACTTGAATCGAGATTGTATAGTTAAGATATTTTATATCAAAGTAGTGTATTAATTTTAATTCAGGAGTATTTTCCACTGCATATTTTTATAAATTTTTTGCCGATAGCATTTAACTTTATAAACTATATATTTTAAACTATATCCTTCTGTTACCAATTTTATATTAAAAAAACATTATTATAGTTTTAAAAATAAAATAAAATTCATAAATATCTAAACCGAAAATTCTTCGTCGGTGTAAACATTTCAAAAAGGGATCCTATTTTTCTAAACAATGAAGAAATTTTTTTTATCGAATAAATAGGAAGAAGAATACCGAAAATCACAGATGGTGCAAGAAATGTTTTAAGTAAAAAATAAAATACTTTTAATATAAGGGCGTGTGCACAAATCGACTTTGAATTCAGAAGACATCCTTTTAAATTCATACCCTCTGCAAAATATTGACTGAATCCGTAAAATTTATTCAATGGCACCATGTTTGAATTTTTATTCAGAACTCCTAAAAAGAATTTTTATTTGCTATTTGAATATTTTCATTCTCTGTGTGGTTAAAAATGTATTCAAAAATTGTATATTTCAGACTAATTTTCTTTTCTTAAAATTAGCAGTATTCTTTTAAATTATCATAATTAATTGATTATATCAATAATATCATCAGTTAATAATTTTATGTAATTATGCTTTATGTTTAAAATTTTTCTGAATCAGGTTTCTTAATATGAATTAATTTTGATCCCAAGTGTGGTTATTATACATATTCCTGATATAAATTATTTTTTCAATAGAAAAAAATTTTATTTCAAAAATGAAATTTTAAAATAACGGTTTTAAACAGTGACATTCATGACGCAGTAAACGGTTTTAAACAATGCACAGTTGAATTTTTGAATTGCGTGATTAAACATGTATGATGTTTTAATTTTTAAATAATAAAATATTATTTTAAATTTTGTAAACTGTATCATTATTATATATTACATTTTTCTAATCTGGGCCTTTTTAAATGCAAAACAACACAGCACTAATGTCTAGTTTCTGTTTATAACAAAAAATTATATTTTGAAAAATATCATTGACAATACTTTTATGTTCAAAATTTTTTTAAATAATTTAATTTTCTATTTAGATTTTTATGAACATTACAATTATGAAAAAGGTTTCAAATGCACGGCTACTAGGATTTTTACCTTTCAACACAACAACGACCGTAAATGACGCACTTTTATATAGTAGACCAATCATTGGGTGTCACCGTGACCCCGAATATGAGTGGGTCCCCATACTTTAGCAATAGGGAATAAGCAGAAGACCTCAGACGTATCATTTCATGTGGAGAACATTACAAACGTGACATATTTTAGGTGGTCTAGTCACCATTAGTGAACAAGATAGATCTTCGGTTGTGTCCAGATTCGAACTCACTTCCTTCTGATTAGAGAACGATGCCCTCACCATCAAAACCACCACGTCAATGTCATGAAAATTTAAGATTCTTTTGTAAAATGTTATAATCATAAAGTTTTAAAAATATTTCCCATTTCAAATATTAAAAAAGGATTTTCTTTTAATACTGACTTAGTATCTTAGAATAGAAATAACTAGGAAATACACGTTTTTTAATCTTTGTTAAATGTTCTAACTATAGATCTGAAATGGAAACGATGACCAGAAAGGCTAATCTCTGAACAAAACACGTTAATCAACGAAAGAATTAAAAATATTACTAAATATTTAATATTTACTAAATGAAATAAATAGCTAATGTGATTGATTAAATCTTTTATAAAATTAAAATCAAAATAAGCGAATGGAAGTTAATTTTTATGTGTAAATAATAAGTATAATAAGATAAATAAGTAACGTAAGAACTTTCCTCTATTAAAATTATTCTAAATTACATTATTTTACTTTCATAAAAGTTTATTACAAGTTTCTCTTCTAGCTGTAAATCAGTAGGAGTTCCTTCAAATATAATAAAACAAAACTTTTATTTTAAACATTAAAAATTCATTGCAATTAACAATTTTAAGAATAAAGTATGAGGAGCTAATTATATGTAGGATAAATATTTAACAGAATTTTGAATCTAAGGCAAATATAAATAATTTATATTTGCAATGCATGTGAAAATATTAATTTAAAACAAAATTTTTTCACATCAAATAATATTTCATTGAAAATTCTTGCATTTATAAATATCGTTGCCATCATGAAATTAATCTAAATTGAAAAATAGTTTAAATGAATACTGTTAAAAACAAGTAATCAAATTTATCTTCATTTTCTTAAGAAATCCAATTCAAAAAAGAAATCCACCCACCTATATAATGTAAATTAACAAATCTTAACAATGGCAGTTATTTAGACGACTGCATAATTATTCGAATTTTAAAATGTTCTGAAAATAAATAATTAGCTGAGAGATTTGCATTGCTTATGAATTTCTCAAGAGCTTATGTAATTAGTTTAGTTTTAAAAATACGATTTTGAAGAAATATTTTTACTTTTTTCCTATATATATATATATATATATATATATATATATATATATATATATATATATATAGGATATTTTGCAGTAAAGAAGAGATAAATTGCAAAATGTTACCTTATTTATAATTAAAATAAATATTTAATTTATGAATCGAATTTCTTTTATGGGGAAAAAAACCATAAAAAATCTATACTCTAAGCAAACTTCACGAGGAAAAACATGTGCAAATCATTATAACCTTATAACAAGGTTTTAAAAATAATTAAAGCTTAAAATTTATAAAAGACTATTTTCTATCTTAAACGTAAGCTGCATTAAAAAGTTAATATAAATTTAGTTTCTTTCTTAAGTTTATTTACTTTTCTTTATAGCCAAAACCTAAATATAACTTCCATTATTAATGATATTTTATGACAAACGTGATATGGAATGATACATCAATTTTCTTTCGCAGAAATTGAGATTAGAGAACAGGGCCACGATATCCAGTTGAACTCTCCTGAGATTAAGGAAAGAAAAGAAATGCGGGTATTACTGTCAGCATTCATATTTTTCATTTCAATGATGTTAGGGATAGATTTCTTTGTCATACTCGTAAAATAAATATATCATGATATCCGGTAGCTTTTATCAATAAAAATAGCACATTTTTCCTCATTATATTTTATGATCATGAGTATTGGTATCTGGCTTTGATTAATTAACAGCTTCAATTAATTTATAAGCAATCTGACACTTCTAGTTGAAACGTCATTAGTTATACGAAATTAATAACCTTCGTATAATTAATAAAGGGAATAATTAATGTATATATACGCAAAAATTACAGGAAATATCTTTTTAGTCTTTTTTTTTAGAAAAAAATATATTAGTTTGGCAATGTATTTGAATTATATTTATAAGAACTACTAAGCTAATAATTATAAAATTCATAATTATCAAAATTAAAAGTTCAATACATAAGATATTGTAAGGCCGCGGTGGACTGGTTGGTTAAGGCGCCGTTCTCGTTACCAAAAGGTTGTGAGTTCCAATCCCGGCTTAGCCGAAGATCCGTCGAATCGGACATATATTTTGCTTTTGATACCGTTGCCAAATAGATTATATAAAATTTAAAACATATTTTGTTTTAAGAAAGGAATATGTTTAAAAATACAGATCACACTGGGGCATGTAAAATCTGTCGGGTCGCAATGTCCTCCATGTTCCCATTCCAAATTAATACCTCTGGGGGTGGTTGGAGCCAGGATTTGGGTCTTCATTGGTTTCAATCTCTAAATTGGAAGATTGAGATGGTGTTGCCATCTATGAGCAAAAGTCGTACTTCCACCTTCGTATGAGGGTGCTCTATTCAAAAAAAAGGAAGATGCCCTCCCTCATTTGCCTCTTGGCGGGTGGGCTTGGCATTGCCAAGTGTCATTAGAAATAACAACATAAGATATTGTGTAATTTGGTGAAAAATAATTGGTATTCCTTTATAATTCTCATATTTTTAAAAAATGGTTTAATGCATGGCTGCATATTATTTTCTTTAAATATTCTGAGGCAATACTCGTGGTGTTTGTGTTTCAAATTTGTATCAATTTTTTATCTTTATAATCAGGAATAATAAGTGTTTCTTGCATTGGAATAATCCAAGCAATATAATCAAATCATTATAATAGCATGTGTAAAAATTTGTAATTTACTAAGGTAAAAACTACTAAGAAAAATATTAAATTGAATTATTAAATGTTTTTAATCGTTATTACCAATACAGCATAGCTGACCAATTAAATAACAATTTTCAAACAATTCAAGTAAATAATATTATTATCAAGAATATTTCATTTTCATCATTTTAACTTAATATAGTAATTATCATGTAATAAATAAGGAAAAAGAAATTTGAAGCAAATGAAATATTTAAATGATTAAAATGCAAATAAAATAATGATAATTCAATCTAGTATGTTTAAAGTAATTATTCTTCACAGAAAAGTAAAAGTAAGTATTACAATGTTTAAGTCTATTAAATAAAAGAATTTATACACGCACGTATATATAAAAGAATTTTAGTAAACAAAATAATGTATATCAAGAACACAATACGAGTTATTTTATATGCGCAAAATAGTCTTAAAAATGTTTCATTTCTTTAAAAATTAATCTTTATATATATATTCCTCATATTAAATGTTTATATTTTAATTATAAATATTTAATTTCAGCAATACATTTATCATTGAACCTTAATAAAGTAACATAAATTTGTAAAATTTTTTTCAATCAGAAATTATTTTAAAAATTAAAACATTTTGTATAAAGTTCATAAAAAATTGTCAAAGTTAATTAAAATTTCAAAATAATATTATAAATAATGTACAAATTTACGCAATTTATACATTAAATTCTTAAAGCTTTATTATTTAACTTAATGTCATTTTTTCTACTCTATTTCATTCAGCAGATTTGCTATTTTTAAATATATTTTTGTAATTTACTCTTTTAAATAAAGTCTCAATAGTCTTAGATTTAAGTAACATAAAAAAAAACATACATGAAGTTTGTTGCTTATTAATATGGTATTCTTATACAGTTATTATTATTGTGTTATTTATCATTGAACCATTAGAGCAATGTTATTTATTAAAATTTATTTACTATTATTCCTCATTCAGAATATTTCAGATTTTGTAGTCATAAATTTCACTTCAATTTTATTCTCAAACTTAAGGCAATATTTAATGACGAGCAGGTAAGCTCCTTGAGCAAGTACGTATACATTAGCCCATTTGCCCCAACAAGGCCGGAAACTGCTACTCATTTTATTATCGTTACCCGGTGGGCACCAGTGAACCAAGTCACGGAGGTACGAGTAGCATCGACCACGCCACACCACCACAAACCCGTCTATAGGGCGGGCCACATTCATCCAGCATCTGAGAGAGAGAAAGTACATTCATACCCGAGCCGGGATTCGAACCCAGGTCATCCTCATCCGTAGTTAGTTACGCTAACCACTAGACAGGTTGGGCGGCATGAAGGCAATATCTTTCACAATGATAAAACTCGAGCCATTCAAATTATAGGACATATATTTTGCTTTTCATACCGAAGCCAAATGATTTATATAAAATTTAATCATTAAATGAAATTAATACATTGATTTTCAAACAGCGTATAATAAGGATATTTGGATTATAATTTTTAAAAAATTATTTGCAAAGATTTATAAACATTTCATGTTTTTAACATGAGCTTAATTTTATCAAAATTAAGAAAATAAAAATTCTTTTATCAAAAGCCATTTTAAAAAATTTCATTTATTTAAAAAAAAGCAAATTTTATTTTAACCCTTTATTTGAAATCAAAAAATTAAATATTTTCCTTTAAAAAAAGCAAAATTTCAATCTATAAAATAGCTAAGATTGCCCGGAGAATCTGTAAAGTTTTATTTATAAAATAGCAATATTTAAAGTTTTATAAACTTGCATTTTTGTATGTTGAATTACAAATACTGCAAAAATATATTTCTAAAAGTTTATCAAAAAAATTTGAATCCAAAATCCTTTAAATTTGGAACAATAAAAAATTTATTTTATGCCAAAAGCACATTCTTCTCTTTTTCTCTGTCCATAGAAACTTAAGTGATTTCCAATATAAGTGTAGTTAGAGCAAACTTTAATGTTAAATATAATCTTCCAGTAAGTTCTTATCGCCAATAAAATATTTGCTGAAAGTTTGTAAATATTTGAAAAGTGATACCTTACGATTCACTTTGATACAGAAAATCCAATACCCAGGTTTCTTTCAAGACATTCCACGTGTGGAAAGAAATTGATATGTCCTCTTTAAATATTTTATTTTGGGTATATAGGAATTTTTTTTTCATTTTAACAAGTATGCAACTCTTCTTAAACATGAATCATGAACCATTCGCAGCCTATCCACATCGGCATATGCCGGAAAACATTTTATTTAAACCAGAGGAAAACATTTATTTCAATATGAAAAAGTTCAAAAAAAGCCATATTTTTATTGCTAAAAACGTATAAAAAATATCACTTGAAAAATAAATATTAAATTTCTGTTTGTCCGTTTATAGTACACTTAAATCATTCAATGATGTATCGGAGATGATTTGCTGATTGGGGTATTTTCAGAAAATCCCCCAATTTTAAACGACAGTCAGCCGAATAAAGAGACTCTCTTCAAACTCTACACCCATCATACAAAGTTATTAAATTTTAGAAATTTTTAATAAGAATCGATTTTTTTCAGTTAGAGAATGTCATTGTTGAAACTGATTCTTGAAACATTAAAAGTGTTTTTTATTATAACCAATGCATTAACACATTAAATACAAACAATTTTTTAAGTACTTACCGTGGCCTAGTGATGGGACAACTTTCTTCAGGGAACAAAGCCCCTGAGAACAATATTAGCCACAGATGGAGGCTATGATTCAGCTTTCTATGTATACAACCCACAGGATTGATTTTTCGAGGTTTTCACCATTTCGGACTATGATCCTGACCCATATCTGAGAAAAATCCTTCTCGGAAAGTAATTTACATGTGACTATTGAAATCTCTGACTACAGCCAAAAGTCGTTAGACTATCAGTGACGCAGTGTTAAAACAAAATTTAAATAATAATAGATATTCTTATTGGAAAGCAAATATATTATAATATTTACGTGTTGATAAAATAGGAAATGTATTTTATACGAGTGATTCACACACACACATGATCAACTTCGAATAATGAAAAACATACAAATTCCTATAATTATTAGACCACAACGAAAAATATAGATTAAGTGTAGTTTCCTAAATGCACATGTATTTAATTTTGATTTTAGTTTTTCTCTTTTTAATTAGCATTTCTTAAACATACCCCAAACATTAAAAGATAAATCTAAATGATTTTAAAAACCTGACGTGCGTATAATCAATATATTAAACACACCTAATAAAATATTTCATCTTTGAACATTAAAATATGATACTATGTCAGTAAATTATGGAAATCTTATCCACATAGTCTACTCAGTGGAAAACTAAAATTTCTAAAGTAGTGATTTTTTTATTAATTAACAACTTCTCTTCTTTAAATAAAACAAATGTTAAAGTTTTCAGTATTCCGAGAAAAAGAAAAAAAGGAAACGAATAAAGAAAGTAATGGCTGAAACTAAACCTTGAATATTAATAACAACAGCCATTTCCTTGCACTCTGGAAATTCGAAATAACTTTAATTCTCAAACGTTAAGTTGCTAAAGAGTGGTATTAAACTTTTGTTACGACTTGATCCCCAGTTACTTTTGAGATTAATTTTTCTAATTGTTGTTCTTATACCTTATTTTATTTGCGCTCAGTTGTTTCGTTCTTAGTTGTTTTGTGCTCTCTCTCAAGAGATTTACTTAAACTCTTATTTCCTAGTCTTTTCTCTAAATGTTTCTTCTTTCTGAAGTTTACTGATGAGAATAGAAATAATTAAAGAATCGATACCTGATATTACGTTTGCTCTATCGTTATTTTTATTAAGGGTTCTTTTTATTATTTTGTATTTAAAATGCAATGTAAATTCATGTGATCTGGTATTAATTTGCTTCACAGTTATATACTGCTATTGGAAATAATTTTCTTTTTTAGGAAAACGTGGAAATTAATAAAAACATAAAATAAGTAAAGGTAGTATTTTATTATAAAACAATTTCTCCTAATAGCTTATTATTTCAGTTTCAAATCGTTATGTGGTATTTTAATTTTATTTTCAAAATATTGATGGTAAGCAAGTTGTGTGAATCTTAATATTAGGGAATATTCTTTAGAAAAGGAATAAAAATATTTCATTATTAAAGAAAACGTCTAAAGTTTATGACATAAAAGTTTTTATTTCCAAAATAAAAATTTATTTAATAGATATGAGAACAATCAAATGTCGTTATTTCTACTCCGAAATTCCAAATGAATTTCTTTGCACAATTTCAACATTTCTAAATAAAAAAATCCCTGGCAACAAGTAAGTTTTACCAGTGAAAATTTAAATGCAAATATCTCTTTTAAAACACTACTTAAAAACTGCAGTAAACAAAATAATAACCCAATACTTTAACCCTTCTTTGCATAATGGTGGAAATTTCCATCATAACCTATAATGCCCAAAAATTATATAAAAGAACATGTTCACTTTAAGTTGATCATGTTTGGTTACCTTTTTAATGTCCATTGCATAAAAAGAAACATAGCTATCAAAAATAAACAAGTGCCATTATCAGTGAAACGAGCTTAAAGTTGTCTCATTCCGCTGTTTGCTGTAGTTGCAATAAACGTATGATTTCGTTTTTAATTTTGTTTTATTATATTTGAGTTTCTATTACTAAAAAAAGTGAAAATAAGAAGAAGAAAGGTTTGTAACACGTGTTTCTGTTATTTTCCTCTTTTATTTCTATTTAGTACTAAGCGAAGGATATTACTTTGGGTGATGATGGAAATTTTTACCATATTGATTTTTGCTAAATTTATACTATAAATATATACTAAGATTTTTTTAATCAATTTTCCTTTAATTTTGAACATGAATTATATCACCTTGATTTATTTCACCAATAAAGAAAAAATCATACAAAGAAGGGTTAAGCTTTGAGAATTTAAGAATTATGTTAATCGTCTTTAATTGAGACACATGACACAATGCAAATATTTTTAAATTTTGTTTTTTAAACCTATAAATTTATAGGCTAAAGAAGCTGGTAAGTTTTTCTTGAAATGTAAAACAAATATTTTAAAAGACGTTTAAATAAACTCATAATGATTAAGATAATATTTTGTGTTTACAAATGAACTCAACTTATTTTATCTCAATTATTTTTACAGTTAGTACTCAAATTCACCAGTCATAATTCAAATAATATGTTTGCGTTCCTTACAAAATTAAAGATAATTCAAGAATTGCATATACACAAAGTAAAATCAAATGGCTTTCTTTTCCAACAATTTTTCTATCTTTTGACATCTGAAAATCTTTCATTCAATATTTAAAATGATCGAAGAAGTTTTTAAAACTAAAAAACAAAGAGGAAATATGAAAATGAAAGTTATTCATCTTCAAATATTGTGACATATCCTTTTATTATGAAAAATATGACACAAACTTTCAAAATAAAAACAAAGTTATCAGCTCGAAAGTTTTAAAAAAATCTAGTGCCTTCATTTTATATATTTAGAAATAAACAAACAAAAGTCATTGTAATAATAGTGAAAAAGTATTATCACTCTCTGTATTTAAAAATATTTTGGTTTATTTTAAAATTTTGTACTTCAAAACACATTCATGTTATGCACCTTATGACACAAGTATGTTTTGAAATAAATTCATAGTGGTGAGAAATGTTAATCATTTATAACGTTTTGTTATATATATACATGTGTGTGTGTTAATTATTTTTATTAAAGTAATCAAAAACATTTATATGATGTTTTATTCCTTTCTTATGTATTCTTCTCATTATATTTATTCAGATTATTCTAATTATCGGATATATCATATATAATGAATTTTATATGAGATATCCAATTTCCTTTTTATAGAATAATCTGAGGACAACTGAAACAATGCTTTTATATAGCACGTTTTTTTTTTTTATAAAGAAATTGCCTTTAATATTTACCTGCTCTGAACTACATTAAAATATAATGAAATGTTATAAATATTTATACACAACAATAAAACCACATTTTAATTATTCATTCTATTTATAAAAATAGTAAGAGTAACGAAATAAGCTGGATTTTCTGTAGGAAATTCTACATTCTCCTGCCTCTGTGCACGCAAACATACCGCAAGCTATAAAATGAGTTATCAAGAATATAATATCTCGATAAATAAGCCCTAAATGAGAGAAATCCATCATACTTTGTATCTATAAAAAAGCTATAACAATGACGTTCCATCAAGTTATGTATATACTTGTTACGAAAAGATTGGAAACATTAGTTTATAATAAAAGAACTAGTTATATTACAAAGCTTATCTACTGATAAATGGTATACATTTTTTGTTGCTATTTTGTTGGAATATATAAAATTACACAACTAGTGTATGTATGACTGCATATCTGGCTGTAGTATACAATTTGGCATTGGATAAAATAATTAGAGATGCAAATTTAAACTTTAGAGGAACCATTTTCGACAGATACTTGTTATTCTATACAGATACTTGTTATGCTGGTGAAATTAAGACAGTAGTTTAAAAATCTGAAGCACTGAACAGGCATTCATTCTTCAATTGAAGCCACCAAAATTAATTTGAACTTTAATCAAACCAAAACTAATGACTATAAATTCAGAAAGAACATCTTCATTCCAAAAACAACAGGCACTCAGAGTAGAAGGATGGTCAAAACTTAAATAGTTAAACTGTATTAAAAATGACTTAAAATCTTTGATAAATATAAATTCAATGCTGAAGTTAGGCTGTTTAATGTCAAAATCTTGAAAAGGCTAATGCCTTCTCTAGTCTTTTAAGTGGTTAATCAGTAGTCATGCTACTGAAGAATAAGAAGCTACAATACCCGTCAACACATCGTTTCTTCATCAATGAAATTAATGTATATTAAAAGTGACCCGCTATAATTAAGCAGCATTGAGGAAAGATATGATTTTTAAATATAGTTAGAGAGACTTTATCTGCTCTAGTTCCTCAATACCTAGACGCTATCATCAATGAACTGTCAATCAGAATGTAAAGTAGAAATTCAGCAATGAAAACCTTATTGTTCTATTCAGTGTTATGAGTAGCTCAATTATCAAACTACTGTAAATTTTTTTCTTAGATGAATAATGTTAATGACAATATTTATAAAGTATATCTTGTATTTGTGCAATTTTCTATATTAACTGTCTTGAAACTGTTTTCATAGACATCGGAACATCAAAATCTTTTAGAACATTCTGCTGAATATCGAGAGAATTTGATGAGGTTCCTTTGGATAAATCCGTCAATAAATTAAAATTATGGTTTCTGTTTCTTCATTGATTTTGTTAACTAATTGCCCCTAGTGACATTTTCCTACTCTTAATGTACGTGTCTTAAAGATCATAGAGCTACTCATAATTCTGGAAAATAGATAGTAGTAGCTGAAGAATTGCTGAGAAAATAAAGAATAGTATCTGGCATATATTCTGTTTATTTTCATTTTATCTTGTTCTAAATTTATGCAATCAAGATAAAATTCAAATTATATTTGCAATTTTCTCCCTTGTATAAATCTAGAAATTGTCATATTTATACTGTTTATTCAGCATGGATGTTTATTTTTATATTACACAATGTATAATATTATTTTTTTATCTGTGAATACTAACCACAAATCAAATACTGAGGGGTCTTCAGCTTGGTTCCTGTTTCTAAATTACAAAGACTAATCAGTTTTCATCAAACTTTCAAAACCCAACTATGGGTTAGGTACAAACACAAAAGCGATAGAAGATAACCTCAAACGTTACCTAAAGTTAACGGTCTTGAAATACTCGCCTATCACAGAGAACTTCGTAATTTTGAACTGTGGTCAGGTGATAAGGTCACACACCTGAGCTGGCTCCCTTCCCTCAACATCCACGCCACGCCTGTGGAGATTTAAACATCAATGATTAATGGGACGCTTCCCATCCCACGGAGCTCCAGCAACCTACTGAGGGTGAATGCAATCATTTTTCCAGTCGCTATCCCCCGTCAAGTGATGCTTCATTTTATTCCCCTCACGAAAAGCGGAAGGAATTTTTAGTACCTTTTTCTATAAGCCACTGGGGTTATACAGGAAAATATGTTTGTACATCCTCACTTTTCCTTTAATTGTACGACAAGCAATGTTCTCAAAATGTATTTTTTATTTTCATAAGCACTTACTCTTCTTAAAATCAAGTAAAATATAATTTTCACAAGATAGCATTGTATTCAACAACTTGTAAAAATCCCAGTGATGAAACATTTATTTTATTGAAAAAAATGTTAAATTTTCTATAATTCGACACCTGGCTAATTGAACTACTTATTATATAATTTTATTTTTATCAGAATGTCAGTTGCGAAAATGTCATCGGCAAAGAAAATGCTGATAAAACTCAGAGTATCCGTCATGGCTGAAACAGATAATTTTCCTCTTCATTATGATACTTGAGAGAGAAAGAATTTGATTATAATCACTATATCAAGTGCTTAAACTGCTATAAATTTTAAACTAGGAAAAGAGACTACCATTTTAAAGCAATATAATAATTTTCTGAGCCGTTTAAGGCTAATATTTTTAAACTTTAAGTAAGAGAATTCCGCATATAGTAAATTCCTTATTCTTCTAAAAGATGAATTAATTAGTAACTTTCTCTTCCATTTATAAATCTATGGTAATCGGGAAGATATTTTCTGATAAATGAAGAATATAATTTTTTAATTCATATACTATATTTTATAAAGTAGTAAAAATAGAATTTATAACTCTAGTAAGCTCAGAATTAGAAATTATAATAAGGTACATTTAATTTGATTAAATTTATGAAGTTTTTATTCCATCAAGTGTGGTTTAACTCCTAAAAATAAAGCAAATTACCCTAATACTGAAATCCCCATTCCACCATCAATTGTGCAATTTATGTTTATTTGATGTATTAGTAAATTATATTGAATACTTTTCCTCAAGAAAAGACTAGAAATTTTTCATTTCCTAGATATTTATTTCATATCACATTCAGATTTCTTGTGTACTTTTTCTATTAGAAATATAACTATAATTTTTCAGGATAAAAATAACATTGTTTTCAAATACATCAACAGATATATTTATTTCTCGTTTATAGAAATTATTTGAAAATAATCTTTATTCAAAATTCAATTCATCATGGATAAACTTAATTGTAACATATTTCCCAAAAATGTTTGTAACGTAGCATCAAAATTTTTTTAGGAAATATTTAAATGCATATATCGCATGAAGTTTTTGCAACACATATTCTTGAATAAAAGGAATATCAATACTGAAAAAAAAGAGAATTTTGAACGAAACAAAATTAAATTTCTCATTCCTTAATATTCTAAAAGTATTATAACTATTTCTAGTGAGTTATATCTTGCTTATCTATACAAAATCATCTCTATTTTCCTTACAAATAATTTTATCTCTGAACTAGATTCTAAAAAATTGGTTTATATAAAATGAATAACTATGCAATTTCAATCAATTTTCCTCTCACTCTTTTAATTTCATTTATTATTTGATCTTATTTACATACTTTTCGCAAATTTGAAACATCATGAATGATTTATAGTTTCAGAAGTATTCTCTAGAATATCTTAAATCAGAGAAAGAAATTAACATCCAAAATTGATTGATTGATAGGCAACAGTAAATGCACATAAATTTGATTAACTGTATGCTGTGTCTAAGATTTTCATTCTTTTACACTTTTCACAAGCATAACAATGCTTACTAAAAAGTGGGAACTAAACCTTACTCTAACAAATATCTAATACGATGGAATTATAATAATTTGTACGCTTCTGTCACTATAATTATACCATCCTTTTCATCAGTAGACTTGTTATAAGATTTTCAAGAAGTGTACTAGTATAGTTTTAATGAGCGAAACAAGTTTTGACTAAATAATAGGTTGTGTTGAGTGGAGTAACTGTCAAAATGATTCAAAAGGAAGGAAAGTTATTGACAAGTATACACAAGAAAATAAGCAGTTTGAAGGAGATAATTATACTCCTTTAAAACCTGAGAAATTAATTCAAGGCGGAAATATAGAATAATGCCCTTACAAAATAAAAAGAGGTTGTTGACTGTGAAATTTTCACTGGATACTGATTTCTTTTCATTTCTTAAAACATTAATTGTTGAATATTCATTTTATATTGATTGTTTTCCTTTTACTTGTAATTTGAAGGAATATTTACATAATTTATTATTCTCATTATTAATATTTCAAATAAAAATTAGACTTTAATTTTAAAAATATATAAAAATAATAAAAATTAGATTAATTTTTTTTTGCTTGGTAAATTATTTAAACTTGATGTAATTGATATTAAGTTGTCAAATTTTTATGTTTCAATAAGAAAAAAAACTAAGCTCCAGTAGTTATAAAAAAACTTACGTAATTATCTTTTGAACAATCAATCATCTAATATTTTCAAATCAATAACTTATTCTTAATTCTAGTATTTAAAATCTATATTCATTAGTGCCATACTTAATATAAATTAGCGAATAATGTTTAATTCAACGATTAACCTATATTAATCATGAAAATTTGCTGTAAATCTTTAGTGAAACAAAAAAATGATTTTTATATTATGAATGAGGGGAAAAAATTTTTATTATTGAAAATAATTTTTTGCTACTTAATTTATTCTAGTTAATCCATCTGTATTATGATTAAAATATTTCGTGATAAAATATAAATACTTAATTCAAAAATATTTAAAAATTGTCATCAATCACAAAATTAGGTTGAACGTTTGAAAACCGATGTTTTTGACTTACATATTTGAAACTTAAATTAAGTAATAATTAAGAATACTTGATAAATATATGAGAAATTTAACAAATTCAGTAGAGTTCGTGTAAATTATACCTACATAAGTTTCAATAATAAAAGTAATTCCTCATTAAAATGTACTAGAACGTAAAGTCATACTTTAAAAAAAATAGGTTTATTTTAATCATTTATCCTTAACAGATATCATTAAAATAATTTCTTTAAAAAATAACTTATTTTGTTAAATAGAGGTGTGTGCCTTGGTTTCTGTTTAAGAAAATTAATAATGAAGATACGTATATGATTATGTCCTAAATATGTCAGCTTTTAGATATAGATTTTATAAGCAAAGAAATGCTTGCTTAAAAGATTAATTCAGTAGTTTTCTTCTATTAGAATTATATTTTGAGTAATTTTTTTGATGTGTCGGTTTTAAAAGTAAGTATTATTAAGATAAAGAAAAATCACCAGAAAAACAAGATTAAAAACGGTGATAACACGTCGTAAAATGTTTGAACTAATACAGAATAAAAATAATTCTTATTTGTTTATCCTTTTCTGTGAGAGTACTTATCTATAATTCCTCTGTAATCATTATTTTTATAACCAAGGATAAAGTATATAATCCTTTGTAAAGTTCAAAAATTTATTTTCGTTTTAATTCTTTTCTAAAACGGATTATAAAATGCTTGTTTTTTAATGAAAATCTTTTCAATACTTAAAAAAATTAATACCTATGTTTGATATACATTGTAATTTTATATAATTCTTCTAAATTTAGATAATAATTTCCATTTAATCATTTGTATATAATTAATTTAAGTTTAATGATAATATAAATAAAAATTAAAATAATAATTGTTACCTGTGAATAATAACTGCCATTTAAGAAATAAAAGTATCATTAATTTCAAAATTAAGCTTAATAAAACGAATTGCGGATAGTTATACTATTTTTTTATAAAAATAATTGCAATATGAGACAAATAAATTCATTCGAAATAATTTAATTTCTATAATGAAAAAATAAAAATGTATTTTAAAAATAATAAGAGAGATATCCTTTATGTTGCCGCCCAACCTGCCTAGTAATTAGCGTAACTGACTACGGATGGGGAGGACCTAGGTTCGAATCCCGGCTCGGGGATGGATGTACTTTCTCTCGATCTCTGTGTTTCTTGTCCTTTCATCAGACGATGGATGAATGTGGCCCGCCCTATAAACGAGTTTGCAGTGGTGTCGCCGATGCTACTCGTACCTCCGTGACTTGGTTCACTGGTGTCCATCGTTTAACGATAAAATGAGTAGCAGTTTCCGGCCTTGTTGCGGCAAATGGGCTAATGTACTTACTTGCTCAAGGGTGCCCGCCGTTAAAAAAATATCTATATTTTTTCATTTTTTTAAAAAATTTTCATTGTGAATTCTTTTACATAATTTTTAATTAAATATGAATTTTGGATTTCAGGTTAAATCTTTCGATTTTATTTTATTACAGCATATAAAAATTCTGCACGAATTATATAAGAAAAGTCAGATTATAAAAATTTAAGATTTAAATAATAGAATTCAAATAGGCTGGGTGGGTGCTCCAGTTATTATCATTTAATTGATTTAGCAATCATGCCCTATTGCAAGTAAATAAACGTAATTATTTAATGGAAGTGTCTAATAGGAATATTTCAACATGGGTCTTAATCCTTTCTTCACCACTCAATGCAGAGGATTATAGTGCAGATTTGTTACTAGATTCTTTATCTTGAAAAATCTATTTTCCCTCACTTCAATTATTTTTCGTAATTTTACAGTAAAGATTCGTAACATGGCTGTCAAAAAATGGTAATATTCTGAGTGAATATTTATTAATTATTTTAGATAAGAGAGAATGTGAGGTTGTTTGAACTTAGTACTGTCCATCAGAAAAAATGGTAAAAAATATCAAAGAAATCACCTGTCTTTTTCACTTTTAGGAAATCCAAAATTTTGAGAAGATAGAAAAAGTGTAAAAAAAATAAATAAATAAATAAAAGTAAAAAAAAACATATGTGTACATGATGAGATGCCTGGATGACGACATTAAAGACATGTTCGTTAATTAGATGATTTTTTCGAGTGATAGGATTTTAGATTACATATGGGGGGTTGATCTTACTATAATACCGCTGCTGAATCCAGAATAGATGGATCAAATGAGCATAAAATTTAAATTAAAGGAATGAATGAACATCATAAGAATAGTGTGGCAACACTAATCAATATAAAAGTTTGTTTGCCAGCAGTGGCAACATGTTGATATAGAATACGCTCACTATCTGAATGAGCAGTATTCTACTCGTTGGCGACATCTGTGATGTTTGAATGTTTTCACTTCTTATTCTCTTATGTTAATAAATATGTTTTACGGAGTTTTAATAAATCATTTTAAATAATATGCACGCAACCTCAATAGTACAAAATCTTAGTTCTAGGCAAACAATTGAACAGATCAATACATATTTCTTCAAAAGGAAAACTGTGTTACTCGTACAATCAATTTCGTTGACATTCTGTGCAATGTGTAGGAAGCTTCGATTACTCCATTGACTATAAAATCAGTTGCACAATGTTGGAGGGAAATTGTCTCTTGAAGATATATCACACCCTTTAATAACCGTCTTATAAACGTCAAATCATTGATATGAAAGATTCTGATGATGTCATCAACAAGTAACTTGATAAACTGGAAGGTAAAATGTTTTATTCAGCGATGAGTCTTGATTTTGTTTCATTTATGACAGTAGTTGGATAAAAACAGATGAATTATACGATACTACGAAAAGAAATGGGTATGAAAGATATTGGATAAGATTGCAAGATGGTCTATTCAAACACGATTAAAGAATACCACACGGCTCGTTGGTCTGGAAAAATGGTTTGGAGTTCAATAATCTAGATAAATGATTATCTATTTTGAGAAACAATACAATGTCTCTTTATATGCCCAAGATTTGATGATGTATTGCAACTTGTAATGCTACTCTATCTTCAGCAGATATAAAATACAATTTTCATAAAGGACAAATCGGCATCTAATGAAATACAAATCAGCAGACAAGTTTTACATTGCATCCAATTGCTTTCTTAGCTTGCGTTTGATATTTCATCTATAGAGAATATCTGGCAAATGATTCCATGTCATTTGTCTAAATTCTTTAGCCATCTTCGGAGAAAGGGACTAAGGAGAACATCTCAAAAATATTGGAATTCCTTCCAACAAAATACTATCTGCTCAAAAACTGAGTCCATACGTCGCTTATCTCATCACAGTTATAGGTAACCGTCTACTTGCATCATAACCAAATGTTGTCAAATTTCTAAATAATAATTCTTCCATGTATAATTGTAAGTTTTATCATTTATTAATACATTATTTTTTAACATGCTCAAAGATATTCTTGGTTGCAACAAAAATTATCATAGCTGCAATTTTTATTAAATTGCATATTTCAACTTTCAATGGTTAACATAAAACCTAACATAAAAATGGTGTTGAATATTTTATGTTTGGAAGAGTAGCTCATAACATCACCAGTTTTTCCTATTTTAGTAGAATTAAAAAATATTATTGAATTGATCAAATGTTTTGAAATTAATATTTCCATTAAAAATTAATTTTTTACTCTAAATTTTATTCAAAACGTTTTATAAGGCTTATAATCAATGAAACGGATTAATATGTTGCATTTTCTTTATTTTAAAATAACGAAGCCTATATTACAAAATTATGTAAAGTATCTAAAAATTCAATGCTGTTAATATCTCAACATGAACTAGCAGAGATGAGATAAAACATTTTTGGTTACCTGATATGATGTTCTAATATTTTTATAATTTTTTTAGAATTTTTTTTTTTTGCATCTCCTTAGTGTAAATTATAATATGTTAAATTAAGAAAACCAATAACAATAACCAAACCAACCAATAAAAGATTACAAAAAAGATGTAAGTGTTAAATAAAAATAATCCAATCATGTTAATATTACATTAAAGAAAACAGAAAGTAATTTTCATTTTTTCTGGTCTTACACACTGATGATTTTGTTGGAAAATTTTTAAACAACGCACATAAAATTTAATTCTGATTCATTGCCTCATAAAAGAAAGTTTACAGTAGAACATAAATGGTTTTATACATTCTTTTAAAAGCAAATAGTCCTTTAATGAGTTGATTTCCTGTAGAACAAAAGTTTTTCTAATTCAATGAATGGAAATACTCGCCTGAAAAGACATTCTTTACCGTGAAATTTTTTGTTCTTAAAATCCTAAGAGGCTCATTAAAAGTTTGTTTTGTTTCCAAACTTAGATCACTAGTCACAAGGCTGAAACATTTCTTCAAAATTGTATTAGACTACAAAAAAAATCTTTGATGAAAGTTTCTTTTTGTTGAGCATTTGTGTAGCAAGATTTAATCAAATAACCTGTTCAATAATTGGAAGTTACAGAATAATTTCAGTTTGTTTCTTATGGAAAATAAATTACTCTATAAACAATCAATTTTTTTGCAACTAAAATTATACTACATACAGATTATTAGGATTGAAATCTCTTCTATGAAATATTTTTCAGTATAAGAATACTTTTTATGGAACTTGTTTAAAAAATAAGAAACTTTTACACATGTTTAAAATTTTATAGTCAAGCTTGAAGGAATTCTTCATTGCTTGAATTGTATTAAATTCTTTGTTCATACTGTTCATACATACAAGTAAATTATTCACATATAAAGTATGTTTTTCTTTTTCATTTGAAAAAATAAATATCCGTAATTATATTCAAAAACCTGAGATCTATTTGAGAAAATTCTTTTATTTAAAGCAAGTAAATTATATATATATATATACTAGATAGATAGTTAGACTAAATAAAGAACAATATTATACTGATGAATTACAGATAAAAATACAAATTTCAGTGTGGCCATCGTGATGCGCAGCACATTGCAAAAAAGGAAACTTCTATGAATTTATCGTATACGGAAATCATGATAGTCATGAGCATTTCAATATTCTATGTGCTATTTCATAATAAAAACAAACACATTAAGAATGCGCTCTTGGTCGCAAATCCATTACATAAAAAAGCTAGTTTTCTGATCCCACTCTTATTATAATGTATTCAATATATTTACATTTACGATAATATTCGTGAAATTCGTAAATTTTTAAAATATCCTCTGCAAGTTTCACGAATGTTGCCGAAGATAATAAATTGAATACATTATAATAAGAGTGGGATCAGAAAACTAGCTTTTTATAAACAAAGAAATCATAAATGGCTAATTATAGTTAGCTAAAGTTAGATTTAAAATGTAAAATTAATGATGAATTATTTTTTAGCAATATGAAAATTTTTTAACATAGATTTGAAATAAAATTTGTTTGAGTTCGTGAAACATTATTCTTAAGGTCTTCATAATCACAAAATTAATTAATTTAATTGTTATTGTAAATAAAATATGAAGTCTGTTCTAGATATCACAAACTTTTTATAAGTAAACTAATTTAATATATAAGTGAATTATTATATGAAATTCACTTAGTTTGGTAACAGTTCATTGTTAAATTTAATCTAATATTTGAAATCAACTTTCGACACATTGATTTTTTACCATGCAAACGTTAGCATTCCTTGTACTTCAAATGCTAATTCGAAGAATAAAATGATCAAAAATGCACTTATAGAAGCTAATACAGCTTATTTAAAAATGTTTTACGTTACATGACTGAAAAGACTACTGTTTCTATAAAAGGTTTACACTGTTTCAAACAAAACTGATAGATAAGTGGTTAACACTTTAGCTTTCAATTCCCACTTCGATCGTGGATGATTTCGTAGTATGCAGTATAACATCCGAATATCTCTCAAGACATTTTAACATCCACCATGTTTTACCTTCCAAGAAGAGATTTTCTAAATAGTAAGCTGTATTCAGGTATCGCAAAATAGAAAATCTTAAAAGTAGAAGAGCAGCAACCCTCTTCTGTTGTGCAGCAATGGTTAATATCCCAGGACCTCCTTTCCTAAAAGCATGATTTTACCATCAAGCCACAATAAACTCTAAGGGGAGTTGTTTGATACCACGTAAAGTACATCCTAAGGGATGAAGAGTTTCGTAAATTTTTCTAATATTCACCATTTAATATAATCGTTAGTGTGGACTTTTCATAGATTGTGAAACTTATCCATGTTTCGCAAGGGATGAAATCTGGAAATCTCCCAAGCACCCACCCTGAAAAATATGAATGCCGAAAACAAAAAAGAAACTGCTATTTCCCATTGTTTAAAACTAGTAAGAATCTAACTCATGACATTCCATTCCAAAAATAGTAATCCGACCACTAGTAAATGGTGAATAAAAAATGCTGAGATAAAGAATGCACTTTAATTGTATATCTCATTTTAATTAACTAGCATGAGCAAAAAGATATTCTAATTTGATAAAAGCAAACCAATCATTATCGCAGATGAAAGCTCATAACTTAATTATGTTATTCAAAACCAGAAGTTATTGGGGAAGTTTCGACTTAATATATGCTTAAAAAAAGATTTAATATTCATCAACATGATGTAATCTAAATGAAATAAGCAATGTGGAAATAATTAAAGCAATCTTATCTTTTAAGGAAATTAATAATTCAAAAAACATCGGAATCAGAATCCTATATTCAATAATTATTAATTGTCCCTATAAGTCTCAGAGTGTTATCTTGTTAAAATGTAAACAAAATTTTCTTTCTTATTAAAAGGAACTAGTTAATTTCATGAAAGATGAAATGAGATTAAACAATCAAAACTAATTAGTTTTTTTCTGTAATCAAATGTAATGTTTCTAAATATGTTTATCTTTGAATATCTCTAATTCAATGATTGTAATTATAACATGCATTTACATAATTCAAATTTTATCCTAAGTTTAAATACAATTGCTTTTACTTCATATTTAATGTAATTTTTAAGACTTTAAAGATTACACTGCTTTATAAAATGAATGTTCTTACAAAATGAAGATGCATTTTTCTTAATAACTAACCAATGAACGACACGTATTTCAATGAATACACTTTAGTTTGTTTTCATTTACTTATTCTGTTAATGTAATTTTTATTTCAGATAACAATATCTTATATTCGATGTCTTCCTTAAAATATAAGCAACTAGCTGTACCCGCCGGCGTTGCCCGTGCATTTAGAAAATGCAGATAAGTGAATAGCGCAGGAATAGTAGTGTAGGACACGTAGACTGTCTCTCTCTCTCCCCCCCCCCACACACAACATTCCCCGTCGATAAAAAGGAACAATATATCCTAAATATTTTAAACGGAAAATTTTCCAAAAGATGGTCGCCAGAATTGTTTCTCAAAAGGAGCTGGTACAACCCAGGAATCAGCTATCGGCGAGCAGCGATCTCGAGAAGAAGTTTTATAAATAATTTTTTTTAAATTTTTCTAATTCAAAAATCGAAAATCGGGCTTCGAGGTCTGGTGGCCAGCCCCCTTGTGCTTCCGTGTAAAAAATTCCAGGTCCCTGCGTGCGATAGATTTGGCTGGAGAGCTAGGTCAGACAAATGGACAGACAGACAGGCAGACAGACAGACAGACACATTACACTTGCTTTTATTATTATAGATCTATAACTATAATAATCCGGACACATTAGACTTGCACATTACACAGACACATTACATTTGCTTTTATTATCTATCTATAACCCCGGAATCAGCTATCGGCGAGCAGCGATCTCGAAAAGAAGTTTTATAAATAATTTTTAAAAAATTTTTCTAATTCAAAAATCGAAAATCGGGCTTCGAGGTCTGGTGGCCAGCCCCTTAGTGCTTCCGTGTAAAAAATTCCAGGTCCCTGCGTGCGATAGATTTGG
>JAPDSC010106670.1:58990-79393 GCA_026290005.1 Latrodectus geometricus
AGACAAACGGACAGACACATTACACTTGCTTTTATTATTATAGATAATAAAAAGTTATAATTTATCAATGCTTAAAAATAGCTTGAGGTAAAATAAATTGCCTATTTTAGATGTATTCTGTTTTAAATAGAATTTAAATTTTAATTATTGCGGTTAAATGCAATATATTTAATACTTCAAAAAAATATAATTTTTAATGTCAGAATTTAATTTTGCAAATCTTTAATTTATTCAAATGTTATTTCTTTCTATAGAATTCTAGATTTCCTTTGTCTCTGTTGGTTAGTTTTTAGACAAAAGTTGAAATCGATATTAAAATTATTGAATGAAGCATAAAATGATTTTAGGCTTCTAAAATTTTAATTCTTAAATATTCAAATTAATTTAAAATAAGGACATAATTTTAATTTATTTATGAATATTAATTGAAATGTAATTTTTCTATGGCTTATCTATAGCATTTTTGATATAAAAATTTAAGAAAATGTAATTATCTACTAAATTTATTTTTTCCGAAGGAAAAAATATTTAATAATTCACCTGAATCTTGCAATTTCACCATTTTTGAAAACTTTTCTGATCATTTTTGATTAATGGATTAATAGTTCTAAGATAATTTTGCCCATCTGTATTTTAATCAAGAAGTCCATAAAAATGCAATATTGCTTTTCCAGATATTTTACTTAAGCAGTTTAAAATATTAGTTTGGGGAAAAAGAAATCCATTATTTTTAAGTGAACTTTATGTAACTTCTTTTGGATTCACTTTATAAAAAGGTTTAAAACAATTTTCATGTAGATTTTTAAGTCTTGCGCGTTACAACTGCTGACATGCGTTTAACTTCTATCATTTTTGATATTTTATAGACATTTTCGACGATACTGTATCCACATGCGAGGTGCATCTCTAACATCAAAAATACCCGAACGGAATCGACGAAACAAAAATTGTACGTAACTGGTTGTTACAGTCTTATATAGGACGATAAACACCTTTCACAATTATAGCCACCCGGCTATCTTTTTCGCCGTTACAAGAGAAAAACGAAAATGTATCGAATTTTCTGTTTGTTGTCTTCCATTTTTAAAACCTTGTACTCGTAACTGAATGAATCAAACAAAAATCCGCAAGAGGATATTTTAGTGTCAAATGTCACCTTTCCAACGAGCATAAATCTGAAATTGTTTGATAGATACCTCACGAGATATCGATCACTACAGACGTCTACCGAAAAAATAATGGATTACTTTTCCCCCAACCTAATATTAATAATTTTATAGACAAACTGACATGAACCAAGATCAAAAACTAATACTGCCATCATTAAAATAAATTCAATAAGTTATATCATTTTATTAAAAGTACCACGTCTTTCCTACATATCTTTAAAATGTACGGTTATTAAAAATAGGCTGAAAACTATAATTAACAATCATTTTGATTATTCTGTAAGCAGCATATTGCATTTAATATTCACCACGAAGTTTTAATGTAATCTATGCAGAGTAAGCTTCATTACTTGAAACGCGAATTCAAATGTTTGCTATAGACTGTTATTCAATCAATTTAATTAGTTGGGATTAAGAAGTTTTCACATATATCCCGTATAATTTAACTTTAATATAATATTTCGAAATAAAATTAATTTAAATTTCTACATATAAGTATTCAAAAATAAAGTTCGTTAATAATTTAGGTCTAAAACGTATTTAAGAATCAGTTAAATTGATTTAAATGCACAGATTTTGTGCACAGTACATATTTACTTAATGTTATAGTTAATTAAATCCAAGATTCATGATAACAAATTATACTATCTTTAAATCAAACCTAGAAAAAGTATGATTAAATGCTAATTATTTTAAAAGTAACCGTGTGCGTTCATTTGATTGCTCCATATTTAATGAGATTTATCAGATTATATAAAGTTAAATTTTCATTTTATATAAAATATGTCGCGCGAGAAACTTTAATTTGCTGAATAAGTTATTTTCGCTATTTTTAATTTTTAATATTTTTTCTTTTGAATGACATTGCATATATATATATATATATTCAAAATGTCTATTTTCAAAACAGCATCTTCAAATATGATTTTTGACAAAACATTTAAGAAACAATTTTCAACGTAATTTATGTTAAAAACTCATTTTAAATACTTTGTCAAAAAAAACATGATTTAACATTTTTATTTGTAAGACTATAAGTAAGAAAAGCAGTAAAGGTTTAACTTATGAAGATTTTACTGTTTTTAAAAACTAAACAATTTAAAGTATTTTGAAATATTTTTCCATAAAGCATATAAGAGATAAAAATAGGTATATAATAATAAAAACTGCATTCTTCAAAAAATGTATAATAATTTTACACCTGTAAAATATTGCAATTTAAAATGTTTCAGATAATTACTATCTATCTAGCATTGAGATAAAAAAAACATTGATTTTCAACATAAATCAAATAGCTATTTTACACTAATTTATATCATGCAAATCTTATTAATAAATAATTTGAAAAAAACTGATTTTCAAACTATATTTATTTTTTGATAAAATGAAATGCAATATATCTAAAATTTGATAAATATCCCTACTTCTGAATATATTTAATTCCATATTAAAATAAAAAATTTTAATTTTAAAGGAAGAAAAAAAATTTTAAATGATTATATTTTCTAATTTTATGTTATTTAAGTTAAAAAATTTTTGTATTTTACTTAAATAACATATAATTAGGGTTCTTTGTTGTATTCTTTGTCGATGTACAATTTTTACTTTTGTTACAATCGTGGCTTTTAAATGGGTAAATTAAACAAATATTTTGTAATATTTAAAATAAATGTATTATTAAAATTATTTAACTATTTCATAAAAGGAGTTTTGACAGTAAGAAAATAATAAAAAATACTGCACAATAAGTATGCATGTAAGTGTAATATATTTGGATGTAAATACGAAGATTGTCATAAGAGCCAAACATTATGAAGGGAGCTTAACTTCGAAAACATTCATAATAGTACACATTATGAGCAAGAACTCTTTTTACATTCACTTTGTACATTCAGATATGAAATGCAAATTTTCAATGACGCATTTAGATGAGATTTTCCTTTTCATTACAAGCTACACAAAGGAAATGTGAGCCTTTGGGAAATGGAGAAATACAGCCATAAAACCAGATTAGCAGCATTCAGCTAAGTATGGATTATAACTCTCGATAATATGTCCGCTGAATTCCAAAAATATGTGGCTTCAGTGGAATGTTTCCATGGCAACGCTTGAAAATGATGACTCGTCTCTTTGTCTTCATTATTCGAAAACACTGAGAGACAAATGCATGTGTCCATATCTAAGATATGTATTCTCAGTTGAATTAAAACGAACTTCTTTATCTTTAAATAACACGTTGGCTTGAGTATAGAACAAAGAATAATAATTTTAAAAAATTAATTTCATTTTATTTTTGTTAGTGTGAATCATATTATCTAATGTAAAATGATTTGTAGATTTCATAAATCTCAACAATGAAAACTATTTTCAATTTTTCGCATTCAAAAATAAAACAAATTATTTTAGCTTTAATATTGTAATTATGAACAACAACAATTATTGAATTTCCAGTAACAGTGATTTTATACATGTTACTGCCAGTAACATGTTACAGCCAATAACATGTATGCTTTATATATGTTACTGCCAGTAACATGTATTTTATACATGTTACTGCCAGTAACATGTATAAAATCACTAACTATGTCCACAATCATTTACACACTCCAATCACCTTGGGTACTGCATATATTGTAACAGTATATAATCTTTGATATAATACATGCAATACCTAAAGTATGCGAAAGTTTCAGAAATATTAAAGTAAATTTCTTTTACTGATATTTGAAAAAAATAAAAAAATATTTAATTCATTTGATTATGTATGACATGAAATATAACATTCATTTTTATAATATATAATATTTTGTTTCCTATAAAATAGAGAATACAAAATATGCCTTGAGTGAATGTGAAATAAAAATTTATGAAGGCCAAAATATTTTCAATTGAATAAACGAATCGTTAGGAATTTTTTTAATCATTTTTAAGTAATAATAACATTTTAAATCGCATTCTTACTTCTTACATAGAAATAATTTAAATTTATTTATTTATTATACTGCTGAATATGTGAACTATTAGTTTGATGGGGGGGGTTTTTCCCCTTTTCTTTACTTTTTTAATTTCTTTTCAAAAAGTTTTCAATTATTTAAATACATTTTTCTTTAAAATTTTAATAAACTAATTTCAAGAAAAATAATTAATTTTCAGAAGCAGAGAAATTTATAATACCTATGAAAAATATAAAGCAATCATGAAATCATCTTTTATTTTCTTCAATTTAAAAACACTATACTCTACCGAGCTTCGGAGTTCGTGTCGATTGAGAGTCGATAAAATAGTCACTTAAAAATTACAAAACTTTTATTTGTGGTAAATTCAATACGTTACAGAAAATTCCAACTGTAAGAATCGTAATTACATAGCTCCAAATCAACTAATAGATCAAGAAAAAGAGTTTCCAATCACAGAAGAGTATTAAATACCTCAGACAGCCAACAACTTGTATGCTCTAGACAATCACTCATGACTGACTAGAGATTGTGAGACTGTATAGGTACTTATGGAGCTCCAGAACAAGAAGTCAATCTCTTGTGGGATAAGTGTACCTGAAACGTATTAAAAAATGATTAATAAATCTGAAATAGCAAAAATTTATTAATCATGATTCATAATATTCTTGATTTGATAGAAGAAAAGAGAGGGGAGGAAAAACAGAAATCAAAAATATTAATTTTATAAAATAAAGTTATATTATTTAAATTTACTTAAAAAAGGGTTTATATGACCTAATTCTAATGTTATTGTCTCTACAGGTTTGCTTGTGTTGTTTTCTAGGTGTGGGGCTTCAGTCTAAGAACTTTTCGTTGTCTATTTTTATTCCCTGCATTATATATATTGTAGAGTGGTGTCTTGGCTGTTTCCTCGTTTTCTAGAAGATTTCTGTATAACTTTTGTTTCTAGAAGATTTCTGTATATCTGATGAAAGTAATTGGAGATATTAGTAGCACAGAGATAACTTCATTACTTAAGTATCATGGTAGCTTAGAAATTATCCTTAAGGCTTTATTTTCGAGGGTTTGGAACTTCTTAGTATGACAGTCAGCTGCTCCTTCAAAAATTTGGCAGGGGTAACTGATCTTTGGACACAACATTGACCTGTATAAAAGTATTTTTAATACCTATGAAAAATATAAAGCTGTATACTTTATTTTTCTTAATACCTATGGAAAATATAAAGCTGTATATACTTTATTTTTTTCTGTATACTTTATTTTTTTTTAATTTAATTCTGACCTATATCCTAACATTGGGTCATCTTCACTAAGTAACTCTAAATCGGGTGATGGTATTTATATCTGACTTGATGTGAAATCTACAAGTTTGGCCAAGTTTCTGAAAGGTTCTATCTAGGCTGTCTCGCTTAGTATTGGTCCTAAAGATTTGGTGATGGATTTTTTCAAAAGTATCTATTTCTTACCAAATCGCCAAGAATCTCATCAAGTCGCCAAATCATTAAAAATGTCACTTTTAACGAAGAATATACGTAACTTCCACAATGATTGCCCAAAATATGAGTATTTCCGATCTGTCTGAGATATTTTAAGACAAATACAAGTAAAATTGTAACAAAATAGCTAATAATTATTCTTTCCAAATCGTATTTTGAGTCATATAGTTTTGAATACTCTTTGATATTCCTAAGTATATTCGTCTAATGAACGGAAAATCAATACTCATATAATGTATAAAAAGTACATGTTACCTCATAATATTACCTAGTAATTTCTACCAGAAGACATTGTGTTTAGAATATAAATTTTTCTTATTTAAAAATTAGACGGTTGATTCTTCACTTTATGTAATTTTTAAATTGCTTTATACAATATTAACTAATATCTTTTATTTAACTTGAAAAATATTGAATGTTTTAAAGAAAATCATTTTTAAATAAAATTTCAGTTTCATTTTTGACTTATAGCCTATTTTAAAAAATGTAATAAGTTACCAATATAAAAATATGTGGAAAACTTAAGACTTTTGGCAACTTTGAAGAAAATATTTTATTTAAATACTATAATATCCAAACTAATTAAATTTAAAAAGATGGTTAATTTTAGCATTAAATTTCGAATAAATACGTATTACATATAATTGCATATATTGAAAATAATTGTGTGAAATTCTTATTGAAATATATTTAAACTAAATCATTGCTTTAAAAATTCGTATATATTTCTGTTTGTAAAATTATTTTCTAGATTTAATAAACTATTCCTTCCAATTCTTAGTTTCATGCATAAAAGTATGAGACTTTTCAAGCACATCAGAAAAACATTTTTTAATGAGCGCGATTCCTTAAATACGAAAGTTTTTTCTATTTAAAAAACGCAAATGTCTTCCTGAAAAACATACTATTAAATTTCTTCTTTCAAAAAACCTTTAAAAAATGATAGAAAAGGCTATCGGGCTCTGAAACTTATATTTTATTCATGTGTCTAAGCTGCTTTAACAAAATGAGTTAAAAATATTTTTCTGTATATTTATGAACTAAAATAATACAATAGTTAATATTATTTCTTTATTAAAATGAATAAAATGTTAAAATTTCACATGGAAAGATATTTTAAAATTTTCCACACTTAAATTTACTTTTAGTAGGGTGATCAGTTTCTTCTTAAAATCTGTTTATAAAGTTTAATTAAAATATTTTACTGTCATTTAACACTTGATTTTTATTTATGAATTGATTAATGATTGTGCAGTACTATAATTTATATCCTACATTGTAAGATAATCGGATGTTAATAAAATTACATAATTATAAATATTCTATAAATTATATCCTATTTTATATAAAAAAGTATAAACTTCCAGTTGAATGAGTTACTTTTTTATTGGTTAATGCCATGCTTTAAAAAAGGCAAACTAAACGGAATTATCACACTAATGACAAATAATGAAATAGAAAAATAAGAAATAGAATATTTCTGAAGGACTCTTGTTTTTTGTTGAATTAAATACTTTTGTGAAATTCTGGCTTGATTAATGCTTTTTTTTATGTGATTTAGTATTCATAAATTAGCTATTTCGTGGAATTTAGGAGGAAAAATATTCCCAAGGCTGAAAATATCACAATTTTAAACCGAGAAGTAATTACACATCATAATAACTATAATTAATTCTCAATTTGAAAATTTTTGGAAAGTCAACAATGCCTATAAAAAATACATTGAAAATGAAAACAATAATTTGCATGTATATTCATGAATAAAATATCAGTGATTAGGCACATAAGTTTCAAATTGAAAATCAATTGGCAATCTAAAAATAAGGATAGATAAAGTTATTATACTTATTATTTTATTGAGATTGTTTTTAAGATAATGTTTAATTTTCATTAATGTTTATATTCAAGAGTACATAAGACAGTGTGGAACAATTTTGATATACCCCCCAAAAATTACGCGCCAAATCTGGCACTCCCTACGGACTTTTAGGGTTGCTTTTTCTTATTTTAGTGTTGCTAATTTAGGTATTTTTAGCTTTTAGGTTTTTGCTGTTGCTAAATTTAGTATTTTGTACCTTTTTTTATGCATTAATTATTTGTATTTAGCGAGAATCCATAATGGCGAGGAAAAAAGGCGCCAAAAACTGGTATTTTGCTTGGCAAGAAAAAAAAAGTCGTCAAATTTCCGATTTGGGGGGTATATTAAAGTAGTTTTGACAGTGTTATTTTAAAATCTACAAAAAAAAGGATTGAAAATGAAAGATGTTGCCACAAATATGAAATTATATATAATGTTTTATAACAACTTAGAAATAACGATTTTCTAAGTTGTTAAACTAAAAAAATTTTATAAAAACTAGAAATAACAATAAAAACAAATTTCATGCCCTGCAATATTAAACAAAAATTATTAAAAACATGAATATTAATTTAGTTTAATAGGAATCAAATTTTACAATTTGTAGGAATGGTTATTAAAGTATGATTAAGAACAGAAAACTTGTAATCTAAATAAGGCTTAACAGAATTATTTTCATGAATTTTTCACAGTCATGTTAATGATATATGTATTTACCACAAATTGAATACTGCATGAAATCAATTAATAAGAAATTTTAAAAACTTAAATAATTCCTATATTATTCAGTTGTTATACAGTTGATGCATTCAATGTCAATTTTTAGATGGAAAATTATGATGGAATTAAAAAATGGACATTAAACTGAATTAATAATGATAAGAATTTTCTATTGAATACATTATTTACTATTTTGTTCTTAAAGTTTTTCTGATAATGACAAGTACTATATATAGAGATATTTTCAATTATAGTAAATCCTTATGCTTATCATTCATAAGCAAATAATTTTTATGAACACATAAGCAGTATTTGTCAGTTTTTCACCTCTTTAGATAAAAATATTTATTAAAAAAAAGCACAATTTCTTAAATATGTGTCTGATAACACTTCATTTTAAAATACCTTTTCGATTAAAAATTTTTTAATTACATTTAATCCTTGAAATTTTTAAATGTTCTTAATTCTTCAAAATTAGAAATGTTTTTTCAAAAAATTTGCTTACACATATTAGATTGGTAAATAGCTCAAAAAATGTATATTAATACAAAATTAATAAATACACTTATCAGTTTTTGAACAATACAGGTTGTTGTTGCTGTTGTGTGCCAGCCAGGGTGGCAATATGGGGTGCGCTGCTCCACTTTTCCAACTGAACCATATTTGGTGTGGAGTCGGACTTCCTCAGTACACACATGCCATAGGTACCCGCTTATAGGGTAGGCAACCATTCACACACAAAGAAAGGACAAAGACAAGAAAGAGAGAGAGAGAAAGTACATCCATGCCCGAGCCAGTATTCGAACGCAGGTCTCACCCATCTGTAGTTAGGTACTCTAACCACTAGACAGGTTGGGCGGCAACAATACATGTGATTGTCAGAAACAATAACAAAAAATTTTGAGTTTAAGTATTAATTAGCATTTTACGTTAGAGCTGTCAAGTGATTAAATAAAGATTGTCTGATTTTAAAATTTTGAATATTGTCCAAAATTACATAAATAGAATTGTGTTTTATGAGTTCAATATTATATATATTTTTATTTTAATGATATTTTTTTATTTCTAATGGCGGGCACCCTTGAGCAAGTAAGTACATTAACACATTTGCCATAACAAGCCCGGAAACTGCTACTCATTTTATCGTTACCCGGTGGGCACCTGTGAACCAAGTCACTGAGGTACGAGTAGCATCTCCCATGCCACCCCTCCACAAACCCATTTATAGGGCGGGCACATTCATCCATTATCTGTGGAAAGGACAAGAAACACAGAGAGAGAGAAAGAGAAAGTACATCCATGCCCGAGCCAGGATTCGAACCCAGGTCCTCCCCATCCGTAGTCATTTACGCTAATCACTAGACAGGTTGGACGGCATGATAATGTTTCTTTTTTAAGTAAAAACAATTCCATTTATTTTGAAAATGTTTTCATAATTTTTCAAAAAATGACAATTTAACTAAACCTTTACTTTTAAAAATAACACAAGAAATGTAGCTTCTATTTAAGAATTTTAAAGTAATTTAACTTGACAAAAGTTAAATATAAAGCTTAATAACACAATTATTTTATTTTATAATTTACATAGAAGAAAAGCAACAGAATTTTTTCCTATCTGGTTGCTTTTTTCGATTTGACAGATATAAGAATTTAATTCGTATAATCATATTCCAGATTTATCTGTCTAGATTAATTCGTATAAATAATCTTATAATTAATATTTATAGTATTTGTTCATAAATTCAAATATTATCCGCCAAGTAAGAAGATCCGAAATATTTATTAACTAAAAAACATAAAAATATTTCCTTTAAAATTCAGCAAATTATTTCATAGCTGGTTTAACTATCCATATTAAGGAATCAAAATTGAAGCTGACGTACTCGTAGAAAATATCAAACGTGATTGAATTTTATTAAATCATATAGTTTACTTAATTATTTTTAAAATCGAAATATATGCGTAAAATTTAAATCTTTTCGAAATATTTCATATAGTTATTTTTATTCAATATTATTTCCCGTTATTTTCATATTAACTTTTAAATGTTTGTGTTGGTTAAAACAAATTTATTTTTTTCTCCTAAACTTTATTCAATCAATCAACACAAATTAAAAAGCAAGAAACTTACGCATATTTTTACTCGTGGTATCTTAACATATTTGATTCTTGTAGAATTCAATTAAAACTATACAGTATGCTTTTTGGAATCTGATTCTTTACTAATTTGAATTAGAATTTCATTTTCTTTCGCAATAAATAGAAACACTTAAGATGCTTGGTTAATTAACTCTAAAACAAATTTTTTTGTTTCTAATGGCGGGCAAACTTGAGTAATTAACCCATTTTCTGCAATACGGCCGGGAACTGCTACTCATTTTATCGTTACCCGGTGGGCACCTGTGAACCAAGTCTCGGAGGTACGAGTAGCATCGCCCACGCTACACCAACACAAATCCATTTATAGGGCGGACCACATTCACCCATCATCTCAGGAAAGGACAAGAAACACAGAGAAAAAAAGTACATTTATGCCCGAGCCGGGATTCGAACCCAGATCCTCCCCATCCGTAGTCAGGTACTTTAACCAAAAGACAGGGTAGGCGGCTACTTTAAAAAAGTTTTTGCCAAAATAAATAATATTTTTGAATTGAAAATTTTGCGAGAAATGGAATCTAAATATAATTATGTCAAAATATTTTGTTTCTTGCAAATAAAAATTAATTTAATAAAAATAATTAATTTCATAATGTATTTCTAATTGATAGGCAATTCTTTGAGTTAAAATTTCGAATCTAGTTAAAGAACAGTTAAAAAATTTTGAATTCAATTAAAGTGGGGAAAATTTCAATATAATAAATATGTCACAGAAGTGTTAATTAGTGGAGATTTTAAATCTATTTAAAGGTATGAGATTAACATCATATAAAAAATCAATATGCATTATTATATAATACAATATATATGCATTTTTCATGTGAATTTTATTTAACAAGCCACCCAACTTGTCTAGTGGTTAGCGTAACTGACTACGGATGGGGAGCACCTGGGTTCGAATCTCGGCTCGGGCATAAATGTACTATCTTTAATTCTATGTTTCCTGTCCTTTCCTCAGATGATGGACGAATGTGGCCCGCGCTATAAACGGGTTTGTGGTGGTGTGGCGTGGGCGATGCTACTCTTACCTCCTTGACTTGGTTCACAGGTGCCCACCGGGTAACGATAAAATGAGTAGCAGTTTCCGGCCTTGTTGCGGCAAATGGGCAAATGTTACTTGCTCAAGGGTGCCCGCCATTAGGAAAAAATTTTATTTGACAATAAAAACATCAATTTTTTTGTCAAGGCATAATAAAAATCTTTTCGACATTGTCTTTTTTTCTAATACCAGATTTTTATCAGTAAAATATGTTCCCTTAAAAGGTAAAAAATTAAGAAAAATTCAAAGAGGTAAAATAAATAAATATATTGAATAGAAACTTAATAATATCTACGTTCAGTAGATAATTGGTTGCTCAACGGTTGTTCGTTTATATGCACAATTTTATAAAATAGTATTGAAATGAAAAAATAAAGTGTTTTTGTCATTTTTTTATGATTTGCTTAAATTTTCTCTCTAAAAGATTCTTTTATTAGAATAAAATCTCAAAATTTTAAATTTATTTAATATTAAATATTTAAAATGCAAACTAAATACTTAATTTAGATTTCATTGGAATAGCTGCCTTTCTTTAACATATTTTCTCGAAAAATACAATTTCAAATTAACCAGCTTTCAGTCCAAGTCTCTTTTCCAATTAATAATTAACTCTTTTAAACTGGTTCCTCAGTAAGACAATTTTCCTGACATAATTAAAATAGGTATGTAACTTGTGTACAACATAAAAATAAGTTCCTCGTCTTATCTCATTCCACGGAAATGGTTTAAAATGTTAGAGAATTATTTCACAAAGAGAAAAAGAGATCATACTAAAAAACAAAGACTGGAACTGGGAATTCTGAAAAAAATGAAAATAGAACTTGCTCTGTTAAATAAATATTTTTCTAACACTTTTCTTAAAGAACATTTATCTCAAACACTATTCTAGAAATTTGATTAAAAATTTAGATTTTAATTAACACTTATTTAATTTAGTCCTTTCTTACGTAGCTTAACATCAACAAAGCTTTAAATATTATAGAAATAATAAAGTTTACTCTTCAACCTAGATTTTTTAATAAATTTAAAATGAGCTTTAAAATTCTATTCGTTTTTTATAGCTTACTTCGTATAATATTTATTTTTATAGAAATATTTAATTTAAATCCAGTAAATCAAAGTCAATTTAATAACGTAATATAAAAATTTCAGTATTCATAACGTTTCTTAAGAAATTTAATTTAAATCCTGTGAAACAGATTCTATTCATATATTTAAAATAAAATTTTGTTTACCATACTTTCTAATTAAATGAAATACTATTAATATATTAAATAAATTTTAAAACAGATCCTTTGTTTGACTTAATTTAATTGTTAGCTGGAAAAATTCTTAAAATAAAATTAAATTGAATATATTTTTTTTAATTTGTTAAATTTTTAATGAAAATAGATTTGAGAAGTTATTTTATTTTAAGTATTTTAATTAAAAATAGAAATTTAAAATTATGTAAATTTTACAGAAGATATACAGGATTAAAAATGTTTTAATTTTAAGCTTCTTCATTAATATTGAATACTATTTTTATATTCATGTACTGTTTTGGTATTCATGTTTTTCATTTTAATATCCTACATATTAAAATGAAAAATTTAATAAAGGCAAATCAAAGAAATTCTAATTGAAATTTATTCCTTCCAATAAAAATTAAATAAATGTGCATATAACATTCATTTTAAAGCTGGCGATCAAGGCTAATAATTACGGTTAGATTATACTTTAGGGTGCCAATTTGATTCTCGCCAAGTTGTGATCGCGACTGATCGCCAAGCTGGGAAAAACCGAATCGTGTTCTGATTGGTTTAGATCCAGTCGAGGCTCTGATTGATTTATCGTTTTTAGAATTTTGAAAATCCAATGGTCGTTGCGTTATTTTTTAATGTTTAGCCATACCTGTTAAGATTGCTATCGGCGCAAACAGGAATGGTGCCAAAAAATCGCCAAGTTCACCAAAGGACACCTTAAAGTATAGTTTTACCATAATTATATATATGTATATAATTTTCTAATGATCAAGTATGCATCAATCAATCAATAAGTTATGTATCATTATTTACCTCTTCAAAAACAGATATTATTTGAAGTATTTGTTTTATAACTGCAGAAATCACATAGTAAAAAAATCAACACTAAAAGTAGTAAAAATATAAAAATTTATCAAGATATATTTTCCATTGGTTTTTATTTATAAATACCATTTTTCAGTTTTATTATTTATTCAAAAGATATTTGACTTAATATTTGTTAATATTAATTTTTCAAAAAAATTTTTATACTAATTTAAAGGATAGTCATAAATATATCTTAGTATTTTAATTTCATTGTCATGCATATGAATAGGGGATAGCTAAAATATATATTAATGTTAATTAAAATATTTTAAACTCTTAATACTTTAATAATTATTATTAATTAACAATAACTTTTATATAAAAAAAACTTTAGTGCTAAATTCAATCATTGTAATTGCAGCAAACCAATGCAAGCATAAAAATGTACCATTTTCCAACCCAGTTAATTAGCTGGAGGATTCAAAGTCACTTAACATAGATTACATCAGTGTTTCCAAAGTTAATAGTCAAAATACAAGTATTCTCGGTATGTTAGCAATATTTGTGAATTTTATGTCAACGCAGAAATGAAAATATGCCAAGTTTAGAATTCAAAATAAAGTGTGGCACATATCGATCGTAATACTGAATACAGCATACGGAGTTAATGCTATATTCCAATACTGCACTTTTTAAAGGAGTTTTCAATCTGTAGTTATAGAGAAATTAGTAAGTGTCTGAAAGATTTAACAATTTTATAAGACTTAATGAGATGTAAAAGGATTTATCAACTTCAGCTTTTTTTGGGTACATTAAGAAAACAAATCGATTAAATGAATCCATACTTTCGATAGGATTCATTATTAGATTCGTTATAAAAAGCTTGTGTTACAGGTCAATCCGATGTTTCTCTATATTTTCAATAGAAAATGGTTCTTAAGTAGAGCTGTGGCCATAGATTACATAGATTTTGTTTCTCTTCTTAAACTTAAGTTTACAGTTTAAAGAATGCCAATTCTAAGAAATTTAAGACATAGAAAAGGTGTCAATTGAGTTCAAAGCATATCGTATATGTGCATAATTTGGTATTGGTTTTATGAAATTATACAGCCACAAACTCAACAATATATAGTTTTCAGCCAAGGTACAGGAAAAAATGCTGGTTTGACAACAAAATTTTTGAAAGTAATTTTATGTTGTTGTTTTTACTGATGACATTTGGCAACGCCAAGCCCGCCCGTTAAGATATTAGGCGAATAAAGTCAGAGAGAGAGAGAGAGAGCATCTTCCGTTTTTGAATAGAGCACCCTCATATGAAGGTGGAAGTACGATGTTTGGTTCATAGATGGCATCACCATCTGAATCTTCCAATTTAGAGATTGAAACTAGTAAAGACCCATATCCTGGCTCCAACCAACCCCAGAGGTATTAATTTGTAATGGGAACATGGAGGACATTGCAACCCGACGTGTTTTACGTGCACCAGTTTCCATTAGTAAACACGACGGATCTTTGACTAAGCCGGGATTCGAACTCACCACCTTTCGGTAACGAGAACGATGCCCTAACCAACCAGGCCACCACGGCCTAAAAATTTTATTAATTCATAAGATTAAGTTTTATTACTCGTTCTATTGTGCTGGTCTAGTCTTTAAGTATAACAAAAAAAATATTATATTCATGCTAATGAATAAAATCTTAACTCATCAAAAAAAATAAAATTTTTAATTTATTGAGTTTTATTGTAATCACTTAGTTTTTGCTAAAATTCACTATAATTCATTTAAAATCATTGCACCAGTTTATCATTATCAATTACTGTATAATAAGTGCAATTAGATCCTTTCCAATTAAAATTGAAGTTCATATAAGTTTTAATCAGAACTATTATAATATTTTTTATCTAAAGAACTCTAAAAATATTATATAATGTGACCATCAAATTTTTTGTTTGTTCTCATACAAGGAATAAATATGCAAAGATGGTGATCCAAATTTAAAGGTATGCCTGGAATTTTGGAGTTCTACAGTTTTGTTACTAAAGGTTAGAATAATAAAAAAGAAATTCGAAAATAATATGCATATGAAGTTTTGATAAAATGTGAAAGACTTGAAAATATTTTACAACTCTTCGATAAATTAAATATTAAGTCTTTTTTTGTAAACTTCATTTTTTCTTTAGTTAAGTTCTACAATAATATTTTCTTAGCTCCTTAATTTCTTCACTAAGATATTGCAATTACAATTACTAAAATAATATACATTTTCATGTTCTTATTTAGGCTATTTAGATCATTAATTTTCATTCACATAATATATTTTACAATTGTAAAGGTTATTGTTCTCTTACAAAAAGTAACAAAAATAGACATTCTGAAAATATATTTATGATTTTTGACTGCTTTTCCCCAAATATATTTATTTTATTTAGCATGATAAGCGTTATCAACAAAATTGAAAAACATTTATATTATAATTAACAAAATATTATTACATATAAACGTAAAGTAAGAAGATTCAAATACAAAAGACAAATATTTAAATCCTGTTGACAATGAAAGTATACAAAAATCAATTTCTGCTCACAAATTTATGAAAAACTTATGGCATTTATTTATAACCAATACCAAATATAATATAAATATTTATACAGAAGTGTATGTAATCCTAAAGCAGGAATTAACAAGTAAAAACGTCGTTTTAATGGTCTCTCGGTTTAATTCAAATACGTAGACAAACTGCAAGTAATAAGCCAAATTGAAATATTTATGGTTCACAAAAGCTAAGTTAAAATGTTGTTAAGATGTCAAAGTAACCTTAAAGATCGCTTAAGAAGGACATTACAAACAATTGATTATAGTTCACAGAAAATGGTCTATTAAGCTTTTAACTAGTACTTTCAATGATATGTAAATATAAATACTTATAAATTTTACATTACATCTTCATTTTGAATTAATAATAGGACATAGCAGTAATAATAGTGGAATAAAAATATTATTCTTAAAGAATTCACATCCATATCAAATATTATGCGAAACTAGCAGAAAATGTGTTTAATTTTAGAAAAAATTACCACCAATATTAAAAAGAATGCATTTTTAAGATCATTATTTCCATATAAATATGTTTATTATAAACAATAACAAGATAAACTATTATAAGTATTAGTTATATAATAATAAAGGTATAAATATAATTTGTGTATGAAATATAATCATAAAATTTTTATTCAGCGTTTTTAATTGCATAATTTTAAATAATATAAAAATAAAAACTAAACTAAGAATAGTAATCTTCACATTATTTTGATTTTTAATGTTATAGTAAGATAATATAGTTGTGTATCAAAATAAAATAAATTTCATTTATTTGTCTTTGACAATATTTTATTGATAAAATTCTAATTCTTTATCCTGATTGGGTAGGATATTTTCCATTGAATAGTATAAAACAAATTTAAAAAATTTTAAATTTCAAAACTTTTATTTTATTTTATGGTGCTTCTTATGGTTACTTGATGAATAGTAATTTAAAATTTTCCCACACACAGTGAAATAATTTTTCTCATACGAATTTTATAAATCATGATGCTAAAAAAAATCAAATATATTTTTATATCCTTTTTCTTATTTGTTCAAAAAGAATCTACGTCAAAATTTCTATTGAGAATAGACTTTTTATTTTAGTACTTTTTTTAAATAATTTTGTCACATGAATTTTTAAAAGAATATTAAATTACTTTTACAAAGAGATTTTTACTCTTCTCTTTTGTTTTGTTAAATCTTATCAAGTTTTCATATTTAGATTAAAATGTTCCTGAAAAGTTCATTTCCAATCGCTTAAAAATGCATGGAATATTTTATTTATATTCAAAATAAAAATGAATTAAACTAGCTTTTTTAACAGTGAATACTGAAATTTTTTTATTATCAGTCAATTTTGAAAATATTTAAAACCTTACACAACTCAGTTCTAAATCTAATGTGCATATATATATATATATATATATATATATATATATATATATATATATTTATATATATATATATATATATATATTAATATATATATATATATACAGAGAGAGAGATAGACAGACAGATATAATCAAGTCTCTCTGTTTCTGTTTACTTTTTTTGTGTAATTTATTAGTAGTTATTCTTTCATTTTGTTAAAATAAAAACAACGAAGAAATCAGGGCATTTAAAACACAATGCTTCAGAAAAATAGGTTATATGAATAAAATGGCATCCGTTGTCTCTATAATCAATATCTTAAATAAAAGAATGAACTATTCTGTCAATAGCTTTGAGGGAAATTCATTATAATAAAAATACAAATCTGGCAGAAAGTTTTCAAAACTTTACCAAAACGTTTTTCCGAACTAATTAAAAAGTATCGACAAAAAAACCATTTTTGCGACTAAAAATTTTAAATGTACAAGTGTAATATATCTAAAAATAAAAGTGAATATTGTATCAAGAACTTTTCAGTAGTTTTGACCACAAACCTTTGAAAAATAAGAGAAATCAATAAATTTTTCAGTAAGGATTTTTTAATTAAACAAAAATAACTATAGTTAATTTAAAATGATTAATTATCACTGACAAATTTTAGTTTAAACTTTTTTAAAAATCATTATACTACTTCTAATATTAAATTAATAATATTTATGAAATATTTTTCTATATTTTATTTACATTTTCCTTTTTAATTTAATTTTTGGATTTTATGGATCTTATCTCATTCAAATTTTTAACGAAATAAAGAAAAAAACATATTAATTAATTTAATGCATATAAATATATAAATCAATTAATAGTAAACTATGCATTCATTAATAAAACTTAAAAACACCTAGATATACTATACTTCCACTTTTTGCACAAATTATGTACTAACAATAGGAGAAATATGCTCTTGCATTTCATTTCATAAAATACATTTTCTAAGATGTACCACTTTAAGTATTTCACTAATGTACGTATATCAAATCACATTTATCTAATTTTTCCAAAAAAAAAATTTTTTTATCTGTATTTATTCACATATAAAATATATTAAATCATTAAAACATAAAAGAACATAGGGGAACAGAATACCTTCTTTATATAACTTTTTAACAAAAACATAACAATCTAATCATTGAAAAACATAGAGTTTGATGTTAAAACTAGAATCTTGTTTTCAATGAATTTTGAATTTTTAAATAATAATTAAAAAACTGAAATTCTATTTCATAGAAAAATAATATATATACAGTGGGTAAACAAAGTTTCCGTACAGTCACTAAATTTAAGAATAAATTAACATAATTTGTAAAGTATTTCATTTTTCCTTTCAATACTGCCTATAAGTGTTTAGTACAAGTCTACAGAAAGCGATTTTTATAAATTTTCATTTGTACAAAATGAGAAAAGCATAATATTTTCAATATCTAAAGTTAATTTAAAATTGAAGTGCAAAAAAAGTTTCCGTACGCGTTAAGCAAATTCTTTCTGACGTGTTTAAAACAGGCCTGTAGTAAATCTTTGACGTTAGAAATTTAATCACTTATAAGGAAACAACATATCGACAGTTGTTGAGTTCAAGTTTCTTTCTTGTCGTCTCAAAATGGAAGTTCCTAGAGCTATTCGGGAATTAGTGATTAAATTGCGAAAAGATGGATTATCCATGAAAAGGATTAGTGAACTGACTAAAAAATTGAAGTCTACTGTGCAATATATCATTAAAAAATATCGTGAACTTCATTCATTTGAGGATAGAGATCGATCCGGGTGGCCGTCAAAATTATACCAAGAGGATAAAAGAAACATCATTCGCCAAGTTCAAGAAAATCCATGAATTAGTGCACCTAAGTTGGCAGCTTATTTAATGGTTAGCTACAACATTAAAGTCTCATCTCAAACCGTGAGAAATGTCACTAGAAAATGCGGTTATCATGGACGTACGGCTTGGAAGAAACCCTATATAATTTTGGGCAAGAGGATAAAGCGCCTCGAGTTTGCAAAGGAGCATGTAAGTAAGCCATTATCTTTTTGGGAATCCTTTCTTTTTAGCGATGAATCAAAATTTAACATTCATGGGTCAGATGGCCGAGTTATGGTGTGGAGAAAACCAAATCAACAAATGCTAACTAAGAACTTGTGTGGAACTGTGAAGCACGGTGGTGGCGGTGTTATGGTGTGGAGGTGTATGAGTGCTTCTGGAGTAGGAAATTTGCAATTCATCGAAGGAAATATTGATCGATACAGATATCTGGATATTCTTAAACAAAATGTGTTATCCAGCGCAAAGAAACTATCTCTTGGAATAGGATTTACTTTTCAGCAGGACAACGATCCTAAACACACCTCTAAGATTTGCCAAGAGTGGTGCCTTTACCATGTGCAGCAACAACTTCATAGCCCTCCACTGTCACTCGATTTGAAACCCATCGAACATTTGTGGGAAGAAATTGGCCGGCAACTCAAAAAATATGACATAAAAAGCAAACTTGAACTCAGGAATGCGATTAGTAGTATTTGGTCTAATATTTCTCCGGAAATAACAAAAAGACTTGTAGGGGTAATGCCACAACGTCTAAGAGAGGTGATAAAGGCCAAAGGAGGGTCCCACTGATCATTAAATGTACTTTTGTTCAATGTATTTTGCATTTTTGTAAGCATTTTATGTGTGTAGAACATCGTACGGAGACTTTTGTTTCTATGTTTACGGCATTTTTTTAGTTTTTATGATTTATCATTTAATTTGGTCAGTTTATTAATCTTTTAATATGAATAAGTATTTCATAATATTACTTTTAAGTCATATCTAAGTTTTCATCTTTATCATTATGAATTTTGTGCGACACATTAAACTTTGATTTGCATTCGTATCTGCGTACGGAGACTTTTTTACCCACTGTATATATATATATATATATATATATATATATATATATATATATATAT
>JAPDSC010106670.1:79403-89524 GCA_026290005.1 Latrodectus geometricus
TTATAATAAAAAATTAAATGCATTATAATAGAATATTAAAATTTAATTATGATCATATATTGTTACAATTGTACTGCTTTTCTATTTGATATTGTTAAGCTAGGAACCATATAGGAAAAATTTATATCTGTTTAACTATGAGAAAGGGTTATTATATTTTTCTACATTCTATGACATTTGCTGTGGCGATTGTTAGAAAAGTTTTCCTTAACTGACTAAAATAATTCTTCCTAGGCTTCGAACTAGAACAAATATCAACACTTGTGGAGGTAACCGAATCCACTAAATATTGAACTAAACACCAGAATGCTAATTGCGAATGGCAACTGTTTATAAGCCAATCAAGAGTAACTTGAATATGATGTCACTTGTCATTCAGGTATTTAAAATATTGCTATTTTTAGTCAACTAGTCTCTCTTTTTGACGTAATTCATATTTTTGTTCAATATAAAATTTTTATAAGGATGTTAAATTGGTGATATGTTTTATGCGAGAATGATAATGCTATATTAATACAATAATTTTCAAAAGTATCTCTATGAATTGTTGCATAATCTTTACATTAATAGGTACATACGTGCTATGACGTCTACCTAGATATATCGGCAAAATTGGTGAGTAAAAAAAATAATATGACGACCACCTAAAAAAAAACCTATGCACTAACATAGCTTTTAGAGGGCATTAAAATAAAGAGTATTATGTAAATATTATTTAAATCATGTTAGTCTCGCCAATGAAAATTGTTATCGCCAAAAATCGCCAAAGTAGTTGTCAAAGTACGTAAGTATCCATTAATCATAAAAAATATTTTTCTAAAATTTTATTCTTTGAAAGAAATGTCTCAAATAAATGGTTAAAAAAATAAAGTTGTATTGGTCTGAAGGAAATATAAATTTTATTTTATTATTTAATTTTATATGCTTTTATTCCTATTTATTAGGAATAAAAACAATTGATTCATTCAATGTTAAATTCCTTTTTTTAAGAAGGAATGTTTTTTAGAAAAGTTACTATTCTTTCCAAAGGCTAACGAATATTTAATATTCATTAGCTGTAACAAAAACTGAAAGTTCCTACTTTGTATGCTGATCATTGAATATTCGTTGAAATAAGTAAACTGGTTAACTAAAGTAAACTTTCGAATAAATTTTATTTTCCAAATCAAACTTCTCTCAAAACGAAGTAAAGAAAGTTTGCGGCACCAAATAAGAAGTAATTACAAAGTTTTAATTTTACTTAGCTGAAAATTTTAGTTTGCTGAAAGTTCTACAAACTGCCTAATTAACCGTAGCGAATGTTTTCAAATTTTTTTAGCAAAATTTAAAATTAAATAACATATTTTAAAGTAATTTATTGTACTGAGACAATTTCTAACGACACACATACATTTTAGATATGTTTTCCAAAATTAAGTAATATTTTCAAGAACTTGTTTAAATTTTTTAAAACTAAGAAATCAAATTCATTAATTGTGTGATCTGACTAATTAACAATATATAATAACTAAAATTTATACTTTTTTAGAAATTGTAAATATCACTCGATGGTTTTTTTTAAACTTTGATTTAATTCTTTAATCAATATCGCTTCTTTCACGAAAATTACCATTTGTGCGTACCATAATTCAGTTTTGTAGATAAAATAATTGTGTACATAATATATTGTATGTATTTATGATAAGCGGTAAAAATATTTATCACAAAATTTATCTCCAAATTTGTACATTGTTGTTTCGATTATAAATAGTTATAATTATGATAACACAAAACAATATGATTACATTTTATAACGCTATATTGGTCGAACATTCTTTAACAATTAATATAATTAAAGACAATTATATAATTAAATAGATATTTATTTATTGTTGTAGGGCAATAACAAAAAACAAGCTGCTAGTAATATAATTAAATTTTGAAACAAAACCACATTAAGTAAAATAAATCTTCAAAATTTTGTAGGACTAAAAACAAATATATAAAAAGCATCACAATTAATTGTCTCTTTTTTTAATTAGAAATTCAACTGTAATTTATATTTTTTAAAAGAAGTTTCCTTTTCATATTTGTTTTCAAATAAGTGTAATAGCATTTGTAATTATAATGATTACTATTATACACGCTCTATGCGTGATTTTCTTTGTTAAATATTTAGCACTTGCTATCTATATGTATATAAATTTTAAAATAAAAAGGTGCTAGTCAAAATTTTTATTCAACTTAAAGATATATTAAAGATAAGAAGGAACAACTTTGATAAAAAATTACGCGCCAAATCTGGCATTCCCTACGGACTTTTTAGGGTTGCTGTTTCTTATTTTGGTGTTACCAATTTAGGTTTTTTCAGCTTTTAGGTTTTTGCTGTTGCCAAATTTCGTATTTTCTTGTATTTTGTACCATTTTCTCAGTATTTTTTAAAGTTTTTTATGTATTTATTATTTGTGTTTAGCGAGAATCCTTCTTGGCGAGAAAAAAAGGCGGCAAAAACAGGTATTTTGCTTTTTGAAAAAAAAAATCGCCTAATTTCCGATTTTGGGTGGTATATCAAAATAGTTCCGATAAGAACTTTGTTAAAGAAATATATAGGAATCATTTCCTTATTTCTACTGTATGCATGATTTGTCTATCATAAAACAATATTACACTTTTAGAAACCTTCTAATGAAGTGATATTTCAGAAATAATAAAACTCTGAAATAAAACTTATACTATTATATTCTTGAAAAAATATATGTTCTGTATAAAGGTGTCGCAAATGAAAATTACCGTCAGTAATTTAATTCTAAATTTCTAAGGAATTAGAAAAGAAAAAAACTTAACCTTTAAATTCCTTTCTCTTCTAATCTGTTACTTTTGCTCATACTTTGAGCTTACTAACAAATTAAAATTTTGAGCAAATACATTACTATGAATAGCTACAAGCCGCATAATAATGTAGTTACTAGTCATAATAGTATAGTTACAAGCCATAATTTGAATAGATTCCAAACTAGTTGCAGAAATTGCAATGAAATATTTTTTTAACTTGTTGGAATTTGTCTAAGGCAAAAATGTTTACCAACATGAACTCAATACTCACTTTCATAGATAACAATTTTTATAGTCACAGAAAAGAAGCTATGGCTTTCAAAATCAAGATTGTTAGCATAATATTTAACTCATTTCATTATCATTAGGAATAAGAATATTCAAAAAATAAAACAGAGTGAGTAAATTATCCGTTCTGATGAAGGAAGACACTAGGAATTTTTTTCAGTGATTAAATAAAAGAACCCACAATAGATATTGTGCATGCTTCTGCGAAATGAAATTATACTCTTATATAATTCACACAGTACATACATTGGAATATACATTGTGTTAGCAATATTTCACAAGTTACATCCTGTTTAAATTATAATTCTAGAATGGAATAAATTTATAGAAATATAATTAAATACATCTGACATTCCGAAAAATACTATCGATTCATTGTAAAAAAAGTATTAACAATGCAAATAAATTTTAACTATTAATAAATAAATGTTTGATCATTTCAGAACACATTTTTTTTATATGTTACTAATAAAATGATATCATAAGCAATATCACAATACATGTAAATTTCATGAATTGATACTTTACATATATTGAACTGTTTAAAATACTGATAATACCTTAGTTCATCATTCTAAAGTTTATGGAAGATATAAAAGTCAAAACGTAAGCAAAAAGAATTCATGAGAGCATTTGTAAAACTAAACATGTCTCAGACGAAAGAAAATTCGTTTTACCACTTTATTTCGCGATGTATATGTGTTTTCCTATGCGAATTGTAGAGAGAGGGAAATTTTCTTCGAGGTGCATTTCTCAGAAATCCCTTTAGGGAATCTAGACTTGGAATGTAAGCAAATATAGCACAGAAACTGTGAAACTTCAAAAGAAAATATTCAGCGGGAAAAAATGTAAAAATGCTTAAAATATTCATGATTTTGGTTTTCATCGTTTTGTGAATAGACTTAAACCTTTCCCTTCCAGAAATGCCGCTTAGGATTCTTAAAAAAATTATATTACATTATATATGGAGCAAAAAGTTATTCTTTAAAGAAAGAGAATAATCCAGGTACTCTTTATAAATTTTCTATAATTATGGATCAATTAGGCTTATTTATAGTCATCAAAATCAAAGAAGTAGAAATGTTACTCAAACATTTTATCATATTAGCATAATAGCTTTCTTTGACGTTAAAAAAGCTTGACTTCAAATATATGCAAATAATTTATTCAGTGTATTTTAATTTCTTGACTGGAGCTTGTTAATTTATAAAAATTAATAGTTGGATTTCATTTTAATATTTTATACGGCATTAGTCAATAATTAAATTCAAATCAAATTCATACCAGCTTTCATTTTCGTTTTTAAATAGTGTTTTAAATTTATTCATGAAAATATTTAAGTAAATTTTATGTAATTTTTCCATTAAGCAATTTCTTGAGAATATGAACTATATAAGTGAGGAAGCATCTGTACAGTCTCCCTAAATATTAATTTTTAAATTATTTAAGTATAATTAAACAAAATTCAAATTTATTAGAAGCCAAATATTTTCTTAATTTATATTGTTTTTTTATTCATTTTATTAACCATTAAATGTAAATAGTAAGAAACATATGAAAGTGAATGCAGTTACAATACAATAATAACAAAGCAGTGAATTTTTAAACAATATTAAACAGAATATGTTTTTACTTTTCAAGAATTTTGAATTTTTCTGGCTTAATATGAAATTTATATTATATTTTTAAATTATTTCATCTGTATGTTTATTGTAAATCATATATTATTCTAGGAAATAAATTCATAAATAATCTATAGTGATGAATTAATAATATTTTCATATACGAAAGTTGGAAAATGGCTGATTTAGTTTGAAATGTCAACTATTCTTCCTCCTGTTGATTCGTTGATTAAATTTTATTTATTAAATATGCTTGAATAAATATTGCATTTTATTGTAATAAATAGGTAAGGATCTAATAATAGAATAGGTGATAATTATCGATCCATAAAATAGAAGAAAAACATGTTGTTTCTGCTGGTCTTCAACTCAGTCTGACGAAATCAGATTAGAACCATGAATCCTCTAAAAAGTTGAAGAGAAGAAGAGGAAGAATAAATTTCCTCCAGTAGTAGACCTAAACATTCCACAAATGTGTTTAAAAGAAGCATGGAGTTGCTGGCATTTTGAACAAAGCAGATATGAATTCTCAACCTCAGGAAATGTAAGACATTCCAGGTGGTCAGTACCAAGATCAAAAGATGGGTTGATGGGAATATGCATCTTTTGTAAATCACAAGACTGTAGCACCAGAAGTGAAGTCTGTCAATATATTTCACCCGCAAATATTTTTGCTAGACATAATGGAATAGTCTTCATGGCAAGAATGACCTTACCAGGAGCAAACTCCCAATGTACTTCGCCAGTTTCTCCCAGGGACACCTTCAGCCCTGATAAGGCAATTGCAACACTGGGCAAGATAAAAATATAGTATTAAAATACATTATTCCTCTAAACTCTTATTAGATTATTTTTTCATAAAATATAATTGAGGAAAACCTAATAAAGATATAAACCTAAATTAAGATATAAATTATCATTCTTCCATTTTAATATACATATTTGAAATCTGGATTGATTATCACGCTACATATTTCAATTCACGCAGGAAATATGGTAACACAAAAGCACTGCAACAATAATGGAATGGTCTCACATACCAGCTCTTAGAAATCGACTCTTATAAAGAAATCTAGTAAGATGAAATCCGATTAATATGATGGTTATTTAATGCAACCGTAATAAACCAATAAGCGTCAACTCAAATATTATGGTAAGATATCTTTAAAAGTTTATTATGTGGTGTAGCGAAGAACAGTTGCGTTAGAAAGAAGCATTGCATAGTAAGCACAAATACAGGAGGTTGTCCAACTAATCGGTAAATACATTCTGAATATGTTTTAAATACAATGCATTTAAATGTTACTTCGTAAGTTACGGATTTGATTAGAATGCTCTTGACAATGTCACACCAAATATTAGGGAATCACTGCACCTAATAACAATATGGTATACCAAATGCAGATTTTTATAGCACCAATAGTCTCAGTTTTGCTAACTAAACTCACCCATACGATACATGATAAATCGCCTACTTAAAATTAGCAAGGAACGGTATGATCTTAAAACGATTCTCTATAAAAATGCAAATCACTGTTTTGCATGCACCGTCTGCATACTTTTGTGTTGGCCGAGACAGTAAATAACCTACCTATTACAATATTAGGTTGGGGGAAAAGAAATCCATTATTTTTACGTGAACTTTTTGTAACTTCTTTCAGATTCGCTTTGTAAAAAGGTTTAAAACAGTTTTCATGTAGATTTTTAGGTCTTGTGCGAAGCTACGACTGCTGACATGCTGTCAAGTATGATAATTTTTGATATTTTATAGACATTCTCGACGATGTTGTATGCATGCGAGGTGCATCTTTAGCATCCAAATACCCAAGCGGAATCTACGAAACAAAAATTGTACGTAACTGGTTGTTACAGTCCTATATAGGACGATAAACACCTTTCACAATTTTAGCCACCTGGTTAGCATTTTCGCCATTATAAAAGAAAAACTAAAATGTATCGAATTTTCTGTTTGTTGTCTTCTATTTTTAAAATCTTGTACTCCTAACTGAATGAGTCAAACAAAAAACCGCAAGAGAATATTTTAGTGTCAAATGTCATTTTTCCAATGAGCATAAATTTGAAATTGTTTGATAGATACCTCACGAGATAGCAATCACCACAGACGTCTACCCAAAAAATAATGGATAACTTTTTCCCCAACCTAATACTTTTTGTGAGAAACTGTTTGAAAGACTACACTTGATATTCAAATCTTTTGTGCTTCACTGAAGTATCATCAGAGGGTATATTACACCCTCTTTTTTTGTATTTCTCCCTACCTCACTTCCGGTAATCTCCCAGATTATTTCAACTGATCATATCATTCATCTTTTTGAGTCCTTACACCAGAACAGAAGACTGAAGCGGCTCTTTTTTGGAGCGTTATATGACGCAACAGTGTATGAACTTGCACACAAACCAATGTGTGTTGCTGGCTATCTTTTCCTCATATCTCTTTAAGCAAGAAGTCGCTTCATTCTAAAGCATTGCAACCCTACATCTTTATAATTGACTTTTGTTGGTACATCCTTTAGTATATTTCCATTTATATTATCAATACTTACTAACATGATTCTGAAAGTTTTTATACAATCAAACTACTTTGTTGACATTTTATTCACGACCAACCCTGTTAAATTCAACATGTAATTTACATTCCTTCAAATTATGCTTACAAAATTACTCATTATAAAGAAGAGATATTCTTACCAAGATTTAATAAATAGAATGATTCTGAATCTAAAATAATTAATTAATTGCTGTTGCCTTTGTAAATTTTCCAAAACAAATGCCATTTTCAAATAGATTTAATTCATTTATAAAATTTACTAACACTCTTAAGTATATTTTTATATATCAAATATATACATAACACGGACCACATTTATTTCCCCCCTTATGTCTTGTAGACTGCCTCATTGGGGCGAGGGGTTATCACTGGGTGAAATGGGTGAAGTATGTTGGGAGTGTAACTCCTAGAAGGGTCACTGTAGGTGTGAAGGCTATTTCATTAAGCCTAGCCAAAGTCTATAGGCTTTGGAGCTGAGTTAGACGTCTATCTTTGGTGATCCAGTCTTAGGAAGCAGAATCTGCCCATTTTTCCCATCCATGACTTACTGACAATCCATTATTAATTTTGGACTTCTCAAAATACACAGTTTCATGGACTTGATTTAGTTCCACTGATCTCGGGGAGGTGCAACCAACATTTTTTCAATAATTTTGTTCTTAAGAAAATGAACTTTATGGCCATATATATAAAAAATCAAAATTTATTTTGATAATTTTCTATTTTTTTAAATTTACTTCTAAGTTTATAATCTTTTTTCAATATATAAATAATTTTATGTATTTCAAACACAATTACTTTCAGGATATTCTACATGATTTTTAAGCTGAACTGACAATCGAACGACTAGTATTCAAGCAATCGATTCTGCAGTCTGTAAGTTTGAGTTCTTCCGGTTCGGTTTTAAGCGCTTGGAGTGATTTGATATCTACTTTAAATTGTAGGTTCTAGAGTTTAAATTGATCCAGTGTATGTAAGAAATTGTCGATGGGAGACATTCAAATCAAACTGCAATTTGTCATTTTTAAAAATTCTCACACAAATTAAGATATTTCATTTAGTTTAAAAAAAAAACAGATTGCTTATAATTTTATTAATACTTCCACTATATGTTTTAATATTATTTAATATCTCTCGAATGTTTTCTTTATCAGTTTAATAGATTATTATTTTCTTTACTCTATATACCTTAATTTTAATTTCGGTTCTGGATAAAATTAAATTCTCTTTGTAGCAATTAACATTTATTTTCTGCTGTTTAACTGTAAATCGTTAGAGTTAGGACTGGCTTTAATTTCTCAACAAAAGTTAAGACAAGAATATTGATCAGATAAGAATCCTCTGGTTGATTTTAGAATGATGTCCAAGTGCTTTCCTATAAAATTCAATTCTGGCCAAATTGGCTTCTTGCCTATTATTCGTTCTACAGCAAAGTTTATATACAAATAACAATTATTTTTTTATCGTGTTTAAATAACTGTATACTAATTTAAACAATTATATAAAGAGATTGAAATTTTAATATAAAAATAAAACTATTTCATAAATACTAGCTAATAAAACTCCTTTTATCTGCATTTTTTTATCAATTATAAATATTATTTCTTCACCATCATAAATTTTTTCCATTCAAATTAATTACATATGATTTATTTTCCTAAAAATTAATTTTTGTTTCTTAAAAGTCATCATGCGTAGTTTTCAACAAAATATTATCCTTTGCATTTTTTTTATAAATTATTTTTAAAAATAAAGATTTTAACATTATCTCTTCACCATCATCAAACTTCTCTACTCAAATTGATCACATATAATTTATTTTCTTAATAATCATTTTTGTTTTCTATAAGTGATCATGTGTAGTTTTCAACAAATATAATCCTTTGCACTTTTGAAATAATATTTTTAAATAAATAAAATCGAAAACTTGTATAACATACGTCTAAATAATGTTTTAGCACATCCCATAAAGAGAAGCACCAAACATTTCCACCTATTTTTTTTATTATTTTTTTGCCAGGTTTACAACTTTTTTTACATAAAATTTATTTTAATTTTGTGCCACATTTACATACAGATTTTTAATATTTTATGAAATGATTATTCAAGTTTACTGAGGCTATTCATTAATGTTATTTCTTATATAAGAGAATATATATATATATATATATATATTTCTTTTTGATGATCACAACTTTCATCAGTTAAAGGTTTACATTAATTTTTCTTTCAAAAAACCCTCGTCAATAAATAGTAAAATCTAATATTTAGTGTACATAAATAATAAAATTTGTTTCTCTGATATACGTTATTATAAGGTGGTGTTTCGATTTAATTTTTCCAAGAAACATTTTTGATATCTTAAAAACTTTTGATAGCTTTTTGAAATCTTAATTACTGAAAACATTAATGACATAATTTTTTCAAACTTGACTCAATTTATTTTTTTTTATGATATAAAAAAGTATACCAAATTTCAGCTTCGTACCTCTATTATTGAAAAAAATATTTTTAGTGTCCACTGTACCCTTAAGCAAACACAAACTGTGGTAATTATTATATTTTAAAAAGACATTTTTAAGTATATTATTTATACAATTACTGTCTTCAAAATGTCACACATGCTATGAACTTCTATTTCTTAGTTATTTATTAATCGTGTATTATTTAAATTTTACTTAATAAAAATAATATTATTCATTAATTGTTAAAAAAAACACAAATAAAATAGTTGATGAAATATTTTGATATTTTTACGTTTCTTTGGTGAAAAATTATTAAAATTGTATTTTAAAAAGAGTTCAAAAGATGACTGACTAAACTCTTTTACT
>JAPDSC010106670.1:89534-103167 GCA_026290005.1 Latrodectus geometricus
TTAAATGCATTAAAATATATTAAAAAAGAAAGTATCATTATACTCTCGTCTTTTGCGGAAATCATTTTCTGAAATGAGAAAAAGAACAAGTCCCCAGATTAGATTTAATGAAACTTCGGCTCAAAACTTTTGTTCCACTTCAAACAGAAATAATTTCTCCAAACTTCTCTCGGAATGCAATCAAAAACAATTCTAAACTTCATTCTTGAATGCAATTGCAAGAATTTTCGCATCTTTGCTTTTAATGAACTGTTATGTCACTAACTTTTCATTCTTTGATCTTTATCAAAAGTTGAGCTCTTGAATTTTTATTATATCATTCCATTTGATCTTATGAAAAGTAAAATATTCTTTTCTCAGATATTTCTTAACTTTTTGTTGTTATTTAAATGCACAATTCATGCTTCAGTTGTTGAAATAACTTCAGAAGCAACTTCGAAATAATATTTTTCGAATTAAATCTCAACCCTAAATGTCTTTAAAGTATTACTTTCCGATTTACCTTTAAAAATCTTTAAAATTTAAATTAATACATCAAATAAATTTTAAAAGACTGAAATTGTTTTCTTTTTTGTATTTTAAAGAATTATCACATAATCCTTTTAAATAGAATTCAAAAGAATAATATTTAAGCTATAAAGTGAAAACAAATTTTTTTAGACTCTTTCATTTATCAGTTTGAACCTAGTAATGATTCCTGGTTCGAATCTCAAGACAATAAATATCAATTAGCTTAATGACTTTTCTGGCAGAATTAATGATTTCTACAGTGTATATTTCTAGGTTATTTCTTTGGATAAATTTAATAGTTTCTTTATGAGTTATTTTGATTTAATAACACTATTCAAATTAGAACTGCTGTCTAATTTATCAATATTATTATAGCATAAAATATATTAATTTGAAATAAATAATAAATTAATTTAAATTATAAATTTAAAATTAATATTTTAATAGTTAGCTAAAAAATTAAACTAAATTTTTATTAAATTTTAGTAGAAATCTTAATTTTCATCTTACAGTATGTTAGAATACTAATAATTATGAATAAGAATAACAACGAAAAGTGGAAAAATTAACCGCAGATGAAAAATGGAAAATAAATATTGCAATCAAATTAGTGAGACTCTTTCTATATATTAGCTGTTGTAGCACGAGATAAAATACGGCTATTGGTTTGACATAATAAGTCAGTGCGAGCCTCTGGTTTCTTTAAAGTGTTTTATTCAACAGCAACAACATGACTAGAGAAAAAGTTAGAAGTACAATATGAAGAAATGGAATCACATGACCTAACACAGCGCCATCTATAGGAAATGAATGTTAGTTAGCTTAAGTGGAAGGAAGAAGATGCAACATTAGCTGTTTGAAATTTTTCCCAGTTTCTCCTCTTACGATTCATTATTATTGAATGTTTTATCCCCCAATAAAGATTTAAATACTATAATTTCAAAAAGATTAGATTGTGTCCTATCCAAAAGAAGATTCAAACCCATGTTATGTTTGAGCTATAAAAGGCGTAATGGTTTAACTCTCGATTCCAACTCCAATGCCAAACATTACTATCAGCAGTTCAGTACTGAGGAGGTTGGACACAGCCGCAATATTGATCTGCTGGTAGTAACGCATATTATTGGTGTTGATTTTGAATTTTCCCCCAACAATGTAAAGGGCCACGATGGCTGGTTGGTTAGGGCACCGTTTTCGTTACCGGAAGGTAGTGAGTTCGAACCTCCACTTAGCTGAAAATACATCGTGTTCCCAAATGGCGACTGGAGCACGTAAAATATGCCGTGGTAGGAAGCTTCTCCATATTCCCATTCCAAATTAAGAGTTCGAGATCCTCCTCTCTCATCGTTTATGTATGTATGTATAATAATGTGGAATGAATGCAATTCGATCTTACGATAGTATCTAATGCACATTAAGTTTCCCTATAATCTAGTGCATGGATATTGGGGCGAAGTCTGATGTCTCACCATTATTATTTTAGTTCAAAAGTGGTGAAATCAATGATCATAAGATCTCCTTGAGACCTAAAGAAAAAATTCATTTTAGTAAAAAAAAATTCAAAACAACTAGTCAGCTCTTTAACCAGTGATTACAGTACATGTCCAGTCACATAATTATTTATTCAGGGTGTCCCCGAATGCCGTGTATAAACTTGGAGGGGAGATAGAGAACATTGTGAGGAATCACAATTACACAGGAAAGCATGGGCGGAAAACGATATGTTGGTGCAATACGTGAGCTCGCAAGTTCGGAAAGTGTGGTTTCTTCATTTCCGACTCAGACAACGTGCAATGAACATGCATCTTTTACGAATGCAGAGTTGGCGGACATCCATTTTATCTATGGTCAAGCTGATGGAAATGGACGTGTTGTTGTTCGGTTTAATGGGGAAAGGTATACAACGAGGCGGCAACCGAATCATCTAACGTTCACTCGGGTGCATCAAAACCCATCCTTCAAAGCTACGATTGAAGGCACTGGATTGCCGCGAACAGCGTGAACACCCATATTCGAAGAAGTGTGTTGCATGCTGTGGACCGAAATCCCTTCACCAGTGTACTGACACTTGCAGCTGCAACCGGAAGATCTCAAACAACTGTCCATCGTGTACTGCATGGGAGAAGACTTGCAGCCTTTTCATGTACAAAGAGTGAAGTTATTACAACCAAGCGATCACCCACGAAGTGACACGTTTGCACAGTGGTTTCTGCGTACCGTAGACGTGGTTTGTGTGGTATACAAAGTTCCGTGTGGTTCTGTGATGAAGCAATCTTTTCACGTGAAAGTGTGTTCAATACGCCCAACTCTCACATGTGGACCTTAAATAACCCACATAGCACCCGACCATGAGCCATTCGACAACGCTTTACTATTAATGTGTTGGCGGATATCGTGGGTGACTCGTCGAGGCGGTAAGATGTATCGGCCCATACATTTTACAGCCTCGTCTGGACTCTGACAAGTATCTCGTCTTTCTACTAAAGGTACTTCCAGAATTGCTTACCGGTGTCCCCGCGCCTATTCGGCAACACATGTGGTTTCAACAGGACGTGACGCCACGTCATTATGGAAGATGTGTACGTGAGCATTTAAACCGGATATATCCAAATAGGTAGATTGTGTGTGGTGTTCTCGTTGCTTGGCCTCCTAGATCTCCAGATTTTTTTCTCTGGGGTGCCATGAGAAGCTCGTGTACGACACACCTGTCATTTCTGAAATGGACCTGGTCACAAGGATATCCATCACTGCTGCTACGACCCATGAAATGCGAGGTGTTTTCAAACATGTCCGTCAATCCATGTCGCATCGGTGTCATGCGTGCATTCATGCCAATGGCCGCAATTTTGAGTGCCTCCTCTAATTATCATACCTTTTATTTATTGGTCTTTTGTTTAATAAAGCATTTTACACTGCATTCTGTGTTGTGGTGTTACTGTCTTTGTGTCTCTTTATTTCGTTAAGGTTACGTTAATCCCCATGCTTTCCGATGTAATTATGCTCTTCATCATGTTCTCTACCTCCCCTCCCAGTTTAACTTAATTCAAAGATTTCTATTTTCAAAAAGTAAATAATAGTTTCCAATATGACATTATATCTATACAAATACATAGGTTATTTTAGTAAATTCCGTGAATTTCTGTGAATTTTTTGGTTTCTCTCTTGCTATATGTACAGTCACTATCGATGAAGAGTCTTCTCAAATATATAAAGCGCTAAAATTCCCAAAAGGTTTTTGTCTTTTTCGTGTCATTTTAATTAAAAAAATTTAATCTGAGATGTACATAAACAGTCTTGCAATAAATTGTTACTGTTTGATGTTATATAAGCTAAATTCCACTTTGTTCAGAAAGTTAGTTTTAGAAATTAATTTGCTTATGTACATGCTGCACACATATCCTGTTTTGCAGAAGTCTGGTTCCAATAATCAAAACCATCTGATTTCATGGAGAAAATAATAAACAAAAGATATATCTTCTCCATTTTTAATAATTTTTTTAATTTAAATTTATATGCTCAACATTTATCATCAAAATTAAAACAAACTAATATTAAAACGAAAAGAAGTATTGGAAAATATAGAAACTAATTACAACATTGCTCATTTCATTCGGAAATTAGTTTCAGATTTTTAAAAGAAACTTGTTTTGAAATTGTATTAATGAAACTTTTACGGTTAAAACTCTTATTCCGCTTGAGCGAGAAATAATTTCCTGGAACTTCCAGGAGTACGACTAAAAATAATTCCAGGATTACCTTTTGATTGCAATTGGTACGAACTTTAGGTATTTTTTGCTTTTAAGAAATAGTTAAGTTATTTCTCAGATATATCTTTAAACTTTATTATATACATTTTTTCTTTTATATTTATTACATACTATATTGAAAACAAAATATTTATTTTTCAAAATGTGTTAGAGCAGAAATTATGTGTATTACACCTAATATGTTTCAAATATAAATAATTACAATCATTTTCATAGATACGAATTATTAAAAATATAGTTTCTGAAACATTTTAAACATTAATATCTAAGTATTTATATATTTTTTAAAACTTTTATCCTTAAAACTAATATTTAGACTAAAACTTTGTGCTATATTCTTGAATTTAATTGCCATTATAAATAATTATATATTTCATAAGTCTCAATCTTCCACAAAACAAATCCAAAAAAAGTTTAAAATAATTTAAAAACCAATAATTGTGAGGCAGATATTTTCTTCCAAAAGAACAGATAGCCAACATTAGTTTTGTAGTCATCATCAGCATTGGCACGGCAGCCCTTTGTGGGCCTTCCTCAGAAGCTTTTCCCAATCTGCCTTTCTCCCAGCAATTGATCTCCAGTTCTTTACTTTTAGGATGGCAATATTCTCATCCACACAGTTTTTCCATCTCTTTTTGGGCCTTCCTCTTGGTCTTTTATTAGAGGGGGTTACATTAAAAACTTTTAATGCTGTTCGTTCTGGGCTCATTCTTACTACGTGCCCTGCCCATCTCATTCTGCTTAGTTTTATAGACTTGATGATATCATTGTCATTAAAAAATCTTATATATTTCAAAATTATATCTTCTTCTCTAGTTGTTATTATCGAGAACAGCGCCAAAGATGATTCGCAGGACCTTCCTTTCGGAGGTCGCTAATATCTTCTCTTCATTTTCTGTTAAGGTCCAAGTCTCAGAGGCATAAGTCAAAACCGACTTGATCAGTACCTTATACAGTAAGATCTTTGTCTTGCTTTTTATTAAGTAAGATTTCAATAATGTTGTTAAACCAAAGAAGCAGTGATTGGCTGCAATAATTCTTTTCCTAATTTCAGGATTTATGTCATTTTGGTAGTTTATTTCTGATCCTAGATATGTGAAATTCTTCACAAATTCAAATTTAAAAGAATCTATTTCAAAAAATTTGGGGATGGTTTCCATTCTACCACAATACACATATTTTGCTTTCTCCCCATTCACTCTTAGGTTCATTTTTCTAGCTGATTTTAGTTTTGTAGTGCCTTAGCGTATTTGTAGTTGAGTTGTGTAAATGCGTAAAAGTGATTGAAATATTGAGTCGCTTAGGAAAGTGATCTTGCTCGGAAATAATCCGTGATTCGCTTGCCGAGAGAGATTCGGCAGTTGGATGTCTATCACTTCGGTTTCAATTTAACAGTTCATGGATTCGATTCCATGTCGATATTTGTAATAGAAACCGCTTTGAAACGTAAGTCCTGCTTCAATTAATTTTCCAGACCAAATCATAATTGCAGTGTGACAAAAATATCAAATTATGTGAATCTTATAGGTAAAGAATGGGCTCGCATTTGCATGGCATATTCAATGATAGTGTCCTCCACCATTTCAATGCAAGAAGACCGAAGGCATTTTTCATACAGGTCAGATTTAGCAATCAGATATTAATTTTTTAACCCAAATTGAAAGAATATTTACCCAGTATAAGGTGTCCTTCAAGCAATAATATAAAAAGTACTGAATGTTAAGAGTACTGGACATCTTTAAGATGCTGGTACATGATTTTTAATGAACTAAAGTGAACAAGTTTTCTCCACGCTCAGATAAATGCTCGAATAAACTTAATTTTTGATTTTATTTAAACATCATTGACAAATATGTTGATAAAAGACGCCAAAAGAAATAACATGAAAAAAAGATTTCAAAACAAAGAAACGAAAAAAACAAAGACCATCAATTGGAAATGTCAATAATAAATCCTTTTCTTCAAATTTGTGTGCACTTGATGACAACATGCCATAACAAATTTGGGTTTAGAGATTAAGAGGAAACTACAAATAATGGTACTGTTTTATGACACCTTTTGGTTGAGTCATGTTTGTCGGAATAATTACTGACAGCATAAGTAGGGCAAAGAAATCATGATAAGGAACATATTGGTGAGCTCCAAGATATATTATTTGAGTTGCTAAAATTCTTGAATTCTGAAGTAGAACTCACACTCAGAATTTTGAAGTTGAATTCTGAAGTTGACACAGAAAATCAACTGCAGACTGTTTTTCTGTTAGAAAAATGAGACGCAATCTTTAAGGCATAAAATTTGTTATTTTGTTTGTCAGTTCAATGAAATATTTCTTCAGAGTCTTAAAGCGAAGCTGCATTTTGGTGTTAGACAGAAAACAATTCTTATGCTTTAGCGTCTAGTGGTCAGCGTACCTGACTACGGATGGGGAAGACTTTGGTTCGAATCCCGGCTTGTGCATGGATGTGCTTTCTTTGTATTTCTTGTCCTTTCCTGAGATGATGTATGAATGTAGCTCATCCTATAAACGGGTTTGTGGTAGTGTGACATGGGTAATGCTACTCGTCTCCGTGACTCACAGGTGCCCACTGGGTAACACTAAATGAGTAGCAATTCCTGGCCTCGTTGTGGCGAAGGATTAAATCACCCAGTGCCCGTCATTATTTAAAAAAAAGTTTGTAGGCTTTATAATACTGGTTCATAGAGATCACTTATTGTGAAAAATGTTGTATAAAAGATGAAATATCCGGTTAGACCAAGAGAAATTATATTAAGAAACTATATTCTTTGTTCTGGGGTTTCTTTATTCAGGAATACAAATATAACTTCTATGGAATAAGGCTTAATAATTTTAAATTAAACTTTTCTTGCAATTTTGAATCACTTTATCAATCACGTACCAGTAAAAAGATTTAGCCAATAAATAAGAGCCTTGTCTGGACGAATTAAAAATTACGGGATTGTTTTAGCTGATAAAAACTCCTCTTGTCTGCTATTAAAGTCCTAGTTGGAACAAATATTATTGGGAGACTTTTAACAGATGAACGATAAATATTATCATCTGGTTTTGTGGCATTTGTGATTTAGATTATCTGGACATTCATGGGTTAAAGTTCCAAAAAAATGACACTTGATTTAGCAATGACAGTTATATCAAAGTTTGTCAAGGAAGTTGCAATAAATAGCTTGTGGCATTTAGACTTGATTAGCATTAAGGATCTCGAATAAAAGTCAAATTGATTATTAAATCAAAGAACAGTTAAAGAAAACTGTCCGATTCAAAGAGGGTTGATTATATTGGATAGAGATGACAAATCACATATGTCTAATGATTTAAATTTGGTGAAATAATGATTATGGTTAGATTAGATTATACACACATTCAAAGAGTTTGAATATGAATTTGCATACAAAATACGAAAAGGAATTTTTATTCTAGCTGCAAGATGACATCATAAAAGAAATTCCTTAAGATCAAGTTCAAAATAGGGAAAACTATTCACTCCATCGCCCAATATAAAAACCAGCTATCTATTCTCATTCGACCGGTAGATGGGAAATCAGCCTTCGCTAATTTAATACTAAATAATCGATCGAAGACCATTGAGCTCATGCCTGATGTCTTGCTATTATTTACACATCTAGTTATGATTTTGAAGTAATTTTGAAATTGGACCACAATATAATTTATGCATGAAATTATTATATTTCATTTGAAAAAAATAGTGTACTTCTTTACTCCCTCTTATCATTAAAATTTGTATTTTTTGATAAAAAAAAGGGGGAAAAACAATTTAATTTTAAAATAAATATTTAAAAAAGCATTTTAAATAGTATTATAAATAATTATATTTACAATACTATTTAAAATGCTTTTTTCAAATTCAAATGCCTATATTATTTAAGACCACAGAACTTAAAAACTGTATTATATTTTAGGGAAACTGTATTTGTTAAATTATTTTAAATAAATTTCACAAACAGTTAAATTTTATTAATAAATACACACAGTTTTTATATATAAAATATTTGCGTATCTATAATTGTATAGCATAAATATTTCTCTTATGTAAACTCAAATTCATTTTTTAAATATTGTTATTTATTTGTTTTACAATGATATATAATGCGTGACATTTATTTTAATCCTGACACTTCAAGATGTTATCAAATTTAAAATATTCTATTTTAGATGTGTTGGTGCTGCCATCTGCTTTAGAATTTGCGAACTATTTACATAGCAAATATTTAATGGCGTTTTTAGATTTCGTCCTTTTAAAATAATGCTAGAATATTTTTAAAACAATACGCCTTTTGCTCAATAAGAAATTCTATATATTTTTAATATTTAATCTCTATTTTTCTCCATGAATAATTCATAATGAACACCAAATTAACATTTTAATTACTCGTTTAATATTTAAACTAAATATTTTTATGCTTTATGATATCAAAATATTTTGTTATTAAAATGCTATTTTACTTTATTTATGCCCTTTATGATATTATTAATACTACATATTTAAATTGTAAATGAATCTAAAACTAAACTCTATTCCTACTTCTCTGAGCAGGAAAACAGTTTATCAAATCCTTTACAAAAACAGTCTCTGCTTAGAAGTCTCTCAAAATAAATTTTTTTTTTTTAGTAGAATTTGATTTAATATTTTTGTAGAGTTTCTTAAAAGAGGTTTGAAGACCTGTGATCTCCTAAATTCAAACTTAGGCAATAGTTGTTCAATAAAGATTGATGCAATACAAATATTTTACCTTCTAACAAATTTGATAGTATAAATAGTCAATCTAACTCTTTCATTTCTTTCAAAACTTTTATAAACCACATTTAATTAAAAAAAAAACAATGGATATACCCATTAAAAATATTTAGTGTCCAACCCAACTAATAACCGTATAATTAATAGTATATAAAGTCACATAAGTTGCTATCTAAAATTTTTTCTCTGATATAATGTGGGAATTTTATAGATTTTATGTGTTCTTAAGAGGTAAAATTGATCATTACGTCACTGCTACAGGTAGCGATCAAATGTGCTATTGCAGACGTTATGCGTACTGTTCCTCGGTCAGGTTCAAATTTTCTCATGCGAATAATGTTATGAAATTGGTAATAACATCATTATTAATAGATATCCTCCATGTGCTATATATCTTCTTTATGATATTTTTAAGTATATATATATATATATATAACTGGCCATTAAAATTGCTACACCAGGATGAAATGCAGATAACAAAATGATATTTATTGGACAAATATATTATACTAGAAATAACAGGTGATTCAATTTTCAAAAAATTTGGCTGGATAGATCCTGAGAAATCAGTACCCAGAACAACCACCTCTGGCAGTAATAACTGCAGTTATACACCTGGGCATTGAGTCAAACAGAGATTGGATTCCATGTACAGGTACAGATGCCCATACAGCTTCAACACGATGCCATAGTTCATCAACCGTAGTGACTGGCGTTTGGTGACGAGCCAGTCGCTCGGCAACCATTGACCAGACGTTTTCTATTGATGAAAGATCTGGAGAACGTGCTGGCCAGGGCAACAGCGAACATGTTCCGTATCAAGGAAGGTCCGTACAATACCGGCAACATGCGGTAGGGCATTATCCTGCTGAAACGTAGGGTTTCGCAGGGATCGAATAAAGGGTAGAGCCACGGGTCGTAACACACCAGAAATGTAACGTGCCCTGTTCAAAGCACCGTCACTGCGAACAAGAGGTGACCGAGACGTGTATCCAATGGCACCCATTACCATCACGCCAGGTGATGGGCCAGTATGACGATGACGAATGCAAGCTGCCAGTGGGCGTTCACCGCGATGCCGCGCAACAAGAATGCAACCATCATGATGCTGTACACAGAACCTGGATTCATTTGAAAAGATGACGTCTCGCCATTCGTGCGCCCAGGTTCGTCGTTGATCACACCATTGAAGGCGCTCTTGTCTATGACGCAGAGTCAAGGGAAGCCGCAGCCATGGTCTCCGAGCAGAGAATCCATGCTGCTGCAAACGTCGTCGAACTGTTCGTGCAGACACTTGTTGTCTTCCAAACGACCCCGTTTCTTGACTCACGGCTCATGACGTGGTGGCATGATCCATTACGGCCATGCGAATAATATGCCTGTCTTCTTGGCTGCTAGTGATAGGTGGCCGTTGAGATCCCGCATGGCGTTCCGCATTACCGTCCTGAACCCATCGATTCCATAGTCTGCTAACAGTCACTGGATCTCGACCGACGCGAGCAGCAATACTGCGATAAGATAAACCGCAATCCCGATACGCTAAAATTTGACCTTTATCAAAGTCAGAAACGTGCTGGTACGCATTTCTCCTTCTTACACGAGGCATCACAACAACTTTTCACCAGGCAACAACGTTCAAATGCAATTTGTGTATGAGGAACCGGCTGAACAATTTCCTCATTTAAACACAATGTAGGTGTCGCTACTGGCGCTTGCTTTGTCTGAATGCGCTGAAAAGCTAATCATTCGCATATCACAACACCTTTTTCTTTTCGTATAAATTTCTCGTCTGTAGCATGTCGCTTTCTTGGTGTAGTTATTTTAATGGCCAGTAGTGTTTATATATATAACAATTCACATGTATACGACAAACTAAAAAAGAAATGTAAGCATTTTTTACACACAAGTTTGATTTAAGAAATTACTTAACTGATTTATTTCTATTTTATTTCTAGATGTATTGAGGAGCATTGTGGATATCTTCCTTCGATTTCACAGACTTAAGTGGAAATCTGTTCTGTGTTAGCTGATCTTAATTATATTAAAATATTACAAGTTTAATTATACTTTATGAAAACGAATATCTTTTTTTCCCTTTACAAGCATTCTTTGAGTGTTTAAAAAAACACAAATCTTTAACTAAGTACACTCTCAAACTATTATTTAATTGTCATTGTATATACTTGATATGATAATTTCATATTGAATTTAAAATCACACAATATTCCTTACTTATCACAATTTGTTTATTTTATTTCATCATATTCTCACAATTCCATTACTATCTTGCAATATTTAAGATAAAAAAAATTGCACCTTTTCTTAACTTAGTTTGCAAATATATTCTTGGAATATTATTCATACTGAGATTATAATGATTAATCTATACTTTGAGCATGTTCCATTAATGATAAAATAACACACGCACCTTTGTTTAATTATTCTGATAACAACAATAAACTTTGTTTAGAGATACGTTCTTATCAAGTAGGTTAGTAGTATTTTCATTAAGTAATCAAAACCAAATGTTCCTTTTCTTTACTTTTCCTATTTACAAATATTATTTTTCTATAGCTATTTCTTAACATCTGTAATTATCATAGAAACTGATTAAGATTGGCATATTAAACTTGCTGATTCGATAGTCAAATCACATGTATAAAAGATCATTTAAATGTTCATAGCCTATTTTTAACTTTTTCCAATTATATGCAAATATTATTAATAAGCAGTTACAATCGCCAATGATTATCTACCAGTCTGGTGATCTACTTCAAATATGAATTCATATTCTCAAATATCCATTGTATTTCTGAAGATCACAGATTGAATTTGAGACTTTATAAGTTATAGAGCGGAATATTTTTCTTTATGGTGATTTTTGATTAAGTCCAAGAATGATTCCACTGTTTTCAGGTCATGAAAAAAGTATTCATCTCCACTTAGGTTATTTATGGTCCTTGTCAACATTTCCCAATCTTTTTCTCTGAAATCGATGGATAGTTGTACCATCAGTTATTGCTTGTGGTCTGGGTTGAAATCTTGAAAGTTTTACCTTATACTGTTCGGCACAACTGAGAGCAGTTAGGAAGCAGTTAACATTCGTAATTATTCCTTGGATTCGATCTGAGACTTACCAGAAGGTGGAGCAGAATGACAATTATGTAATATGCCACTCTTGAGCCAATATTAATCTAAAAATTATCATAGTAAAATTAGTATGAAAGGGAAGATTTTCTTTAAACTTTATTTCATTTATATAAAAAATTTCAAAGTTTAAAACTTTATTTTGAAAGTTATTATTTTTTAAATAAACTCCTAAGAGCTTCAAAAAAATTCTTAAACGTACTAAATTTTGGTTACAATTCATACAATGGTGAAAATGCGCTTTAGGTCCCCTACTCTGCCAACTTGGCGAAAGTGTGCTGTGGGTCCAGTACTTGGCGTGTTTTCAAAAACGCTGTTGCCATGGCGATAATGGAATAAGATTTTTAACGGTTTTAAACTAATTAGCAACCAATGAAAATGACCAATTTTTCAAACTGAAACTAATTAACGACCAATGAAAATGCTAAAAGAAAAAACCAATTAATGAGCATGCACGAAAAAGGGCAAATTATTTCCTCCGGAGGTTGCCATAAGAAGCTCATTAGGTATAAAAACGTCTGATTTACCACGCTTGGTGCATTTATCGCCAAGTTGGCAGAGTAGGGGACCAAAAGCGCAATTTAACGCATACAATTTTTTTCGGCCACAAAAATTTATATTTAGAATATTTGTCTGATTTGTATTTAACTTGTATGGCCTAAAATATCATGTACATAAATAATGACGAATGATTTAAGATTTTAAAGTCCTTAATTTTTTTCTATTTATTTCATTTTTATTATAAAATCTTTTTGAGAATTTGTATAATTCTGCAATCATTTTTTTTTATTTAAAAATTTTCCGATTTCACGTACTACTGTCTTCAATTTCATTTATTTATCTTTATATCCTTGATTTTTTTCTAAATATTAATCATGTACACAAAAAATTTTGGAAAAAACTTTTTAAATGACAAAAATAACTAATTAGAGTCTACTGTATTAAAAATATCACTATAGTAAATTGCCACAAGTGAAATACAATTTCTTATAAAGAAACATTCATTAAAATAGAGTTTCTCAACTAAACATCTTAAGAAATACTATTACAAATACATACTACATAAATATATTTCAACAAAGAGAATTTCAAAGTATAACTAAATTCATATAAATAAAAGCAAAAACTAATCACCAGAAATAAAGCTTGAGAACATTTATTTAATTACATTACAATCAAATTTTGTGTTTACTGAAGAATTCATGTGTGAAATCATTTGGATAATTTTAAAGAAATAAATACCATCTAGCTAACTCTTAAGAATTACCGTATTTTTCTGTATATAATACGCAGCAGTGTATAATCCTCGGCGAGTAGTCTAAAATATGTACTGCTGATAATATGGATGTCACATAAAATGAAAAAATGCACAGTATGATTGAAAATATAATAAATTGTGCAGAAAAAAAAGCAGTTATTATGAAAAAGATCTGTCTA
>JAPDSC010106672.1:0-11982 GCA_026290005.1 Latrodectus geometricus
TATATTTAATTAGAATAATTTTCCTTTAATAAGGGTTTTCAGCTTGTTCATAGTAAATTTATTTTTAACCCCTTACATAGCTATTATTTTATGCCTGCAAAATTTATGCATATAAAACTAGTTTTGGTTAATGATTTCATAAAATTTCGATGATAATTCGGGGGTAACTTTCTTTCATAATATTTTTCATAATTTTTTGAAGTTTTCTTTTTTTGTTAAAAGAAAGAAGTGTCATTTATCATATTTTAAATAATTCTATCACATGTAAACTTATGAGACATAGATTAAAAGTTGTTTTTATAGATCTATTAACTTGCTTTTTTATAAATCTAATTCTTAGAAAAATGTTTTTATAGACGGAATAGAATATTTGTGCATGGTAAAACCAAATTTCAAAAATACTTCCTACGTCCATGAACACTTATAAGCAACAATTTGCTTAGTTTTGCAGCTGTTTTTGGTATTAATTTTTATGACATCATTTTCAGCACCTAGTATTTATAAATTAGAATACAAAGAGTGCATTAATGTATTTTAATGTGCATTAATGTATTTTAATTTGAAATTAATCTTATCTAGATTCAAGTAATATCTCCAAAGTCCTTCATACATTTGCTTCAGAAATGTTAAATAGAAACGTATTGTTTTTGCTTTAAAGTAACAGTTTTACTCTCAAAAAATTCATTGAGATAAGCAAAACTAGAAGGATGATTCAGTGTTTTAAGGATTATTTATGAGTATTGACCTCACACTTAAAAAAATGTTTTGGTTGTTAAAAGGTTTTAAATGCTAATTTAGAACTTAGAAGTCATTTTATTATAAGTTTAAAATAAAAGAAATATTTTTGCAGCTGTTTAATCTGATTATATAATAATATAATAATTTGCAGCTGTTTAATCTGAATAAACTTTTTTCGGATAATTCTTTAGAAATATTGCATTTTCTTTGTTTAAAATAAACATTTTTTCTCTATATTTATAAATTACATAAATTTTAATACGATTTTTAATGAAATAAATTCTTACATGATTTTTTCAAAGGACTCTTACTGAAAGAGATAAAAGAGATACCATTTAAAAAAATATATGTATTAAAAATATAAATCTATATTTTTATCATAAATAAATTAAAATACTTAAATGAAACTAGTTTTTAAATAAAATAACAGAAATGAAGTTATATTTGTATTTGAAGCAAACCACGGTAAAACCCTCTTTCATGCACTAAAATAAACTCATTTAAATATTGTATACAAATGATATCTTACAAATGCTATGGACAACTCAATACAATCATACTTTCACAAAATATTAGCTCAAAATCAGTATGTGTGAGTGTGTAAATAATGCCTGTTTTATTATATTATTTTTTATTTAATTATCAGAATGGTAGTTAAGGTATTATCTGTTTTTTAAGCAGTAATAAATTTAAGATTAATGATGTTATGCTTGAGTGCATTAACAACCTCTTATATTTTATCTTATTTCTGTCAAAGGAGATTTCAGGTCAGTGATCAAAATTTAGATATGAAATTAAGATAAAAATTTGAACATTTTGAACATAAATATTTTTTGCTACTCAAATTCCTCTTTGAGTGATGATTCTTAGTTAAAGTAGACATTGAGAGCAAAAAAGTGATTATGTAATCAAAATTTCAATAAAATTTCACTTCTACAATAAGTTTGTTATTAAAAGATTTTTATTGAAAAATTGAAAAATTTTTAATTATTTGAATCATATTGTAGCTAAAAACGAATAGAAGCATGCTTAAATTTGGAAGTTATAAAGAAACAATTTTTAAGTATTTAATTGTAGCGTAAATTTATTTTCCAGTGTAGTTAATTGAACAATTAAACTTGATTTCTTTTAATGAAAAATCATTAAAGATGTTTTATGATTTTCAAGATGTAATTAAAATTCAAAAATAGAACCAATATATATATATAATATATATATTATTCTAAAACAAATCAAAATTCAACTATCAACACAAATTTTAAAAACTATTTTATATCCTAATAAAACACGCTTGATATTTTTTATTAAAAATATTTTATAAAATTTTTCTGTTAATAATAAATAGCAATGTAACTATTATGTTACAAAAATTTATTAAAATAATAAATTTTTTTCAGCCCTATTTAATCAAATTTTTATGTATTCTCTCCATAATACAATGAAGTTGTAAAGGAAAAATTTTGTAAAAAAAGAATTTGCTTGATTATTTATAAAGAGGGGATTCAATTATTTTATCGATTTTAAACGCACATCGTTTATGCAATTTTATCACTTGATCAACATCTTATTCATGTATGTGGTTAAAATCATAGTTGGACTAGAATTAATGAACTGGTAGAAACCCAATTTCACATCAAAAGTGGTAAAATTAAACTGTTCTCCTACAAAAAAATTTCTCTGAATTGCAGAAGAAGTGATAGTCAATGGGTACTAGTTCTGGTGCCCTTGGAGGAGAGTGAAGAAATTTTCTTTTCAATTCTTGTAAATTTTTCACAATCATTTCAATAATATGTCATTTAGCATTACTTTGAAATAACATAATACTCAAACTGATCTAGCATTATAATGAAATAAGATAATAGTCTAAAGATCACAAATAAAATAGTATTCTGTAAGACATTTTTCTGTGATTACATACAGATTACTTTCAGAATACTTATAATTATACTAAAATGAATTAGATTCACTGGTTACCCTTAGTTTGAGTTCATTGATATTTGATTCCGGTTGATCACGTTGCACATGTGCATACTTAAAGCTATCTCTATGAAACTAAGCAAACAATTTGGATTCTGTAAGTTAAATAGTAGTACTAGGACCAAATATGCTATCAAAATGTTCCAATTATGGTGCCAAGATTTGTTCCGTAATTGTAACAGAAGAAAGAGGAGTAAGAGATTTGTATTTATAAATTAGAGAAATTCAGACCAGTCGATTTTCTCAAAATTAATTAATTTATTAATTTTTGAAAAATTAAAAATTGTTGATTGAAAAATGAGAAATTAATTAATTTTTTTTTCAAAACATTTTCAAAAATTAATTAATTTTTGAAAATGTTTTGAATAGGCATAGAGTTTACAATGATTTTCTTGAATAGGTTACATTCCGGAAAAAAAGAAAAGTAAACACAAAGAAACTTTTAAATACGCTACTATCAAATATGCTTTTTAAAGTTTACAGTATATTTAACTGTCAAGTTCATTATATTTAACTAACTTAGTAGAATTAAACTATTAAATATTCTCTTGTTTAATTATTTATTTAAAAGTTTAAAGTAAAAAACTGTTTAGACAGAAAAAATAGAAGTTTTATTAGTAATCTAACATAAGTTCACAGGGAATCAAAAAATCAACATAGTGCTAATCGTTTTTTAATTAAAAAGAAAAAGAGTGTGACTTAAATTTTATATAGATTTTGAATAACTTTTTACATAACTATTTTTTATAAAAATATATGTTCATCATAACAGTGAACAAAAAAATTTTAACATTGACTTTAAAAGTAAGAAACAATTATTGCCAAAAGGCACATGTTAAATTCACCAATCAATTTTCAATTTATTTAACAAAATTAAAAAATTAATAATGTATAAATCTCATCATTTATTCCTTAAAATAAAAAATTCGATACTTACGAGCTGAAATAAAATTGATTTCATGAATGCATATTTTATAAAATTACTTTAAAGTTTAAATTCTAAAATTCTATAAGCTTAATATCACTTTAAATTATTCTATTTATTTTTACTTATATAATATATTTTTGATTTATTTTAATTTACTAAATTTTAGAATAACTTTAATGTTTTTGCCAAACATACCAAATTCTTTTTTTAGTAAAATATAAGAGCTTAGATTGTAAATAAAATATATTTTCAAATACGATATTTGTTATTAAAGTATATTTTTGATATATACAAGATACCGCATTAGCTATCAACAGTTTTTAAGTTATTTGCATTGCATCAAAAACATGAAAAAACCTCAACCTTAATTAACGATATTTTACTTATTGTGTCTGATAGCAGTATCTTTAGACAGTTTGTACGAGGTAATTATTAAAATCAATTTTTTTGATAAGAAAATCCATACGTAAACAATAAAAAATATATTTTTCTACAAGTTAGTTCTGTTTACAATTTTATCTATTATCACTATTAGAAATTTCTACATTTACACGTTGGACTCTGAATGTGTACATTCAGTACATAAAATAGAAGCTCAACGTACAAAATATAATGAAAATTAAATAGCAAATTTTAAATAAAGATAATATATTATTCTCCCCATCATAAAAAGTGTAAATTTTTATATTTTTACTTAGAAAAGTAAAAAGATTAATTCATATGAAGCAATTTTCATATTGAATTCATGATTAAAAATAATGAAATGTAGATCTATTTTCTTTACTTTGTATTATTTATTATTATCATTATTTACCCAATAAGAACTAAAGAAACATTATACGATAAATTAATAAAACTTAACTCTGTACTAATAGAATAGTAATACAAATCTTAACCCCTAAACTTATTTCACTCCTATATAATGAATGAATTTCATATTTTATCCAATATAATAAAAGTTTGCTCTGAAAATGAATTAAGAAATATTATTAATGCTAATTAAATGAATTCCAATTTTTATGCTGCTTCAAATAAAAACTTAAAATAACTTTATTAAAAAATTATTTTCACTTTAATATTTATGTGAAGAATAAAAATGCTTTAGGTAAAAAATATACTTACAATCTGCACAAAAATTTTTTTTGATTTATAAATATATTTCATTAAATAAAAAGGTGATTGTAAAAGAATAATATCAGAATTTCCATCAATTTTGAAACAATTTTTGAACAATATATTTATTAAAATTCACTAAAATAATTTCTGCATTAAAGTAACAAATAAAGTAAGAAAATATGCGGATTTCAATGAATTTTCCATGAGTGTTAATATACTTTTAGCACATAAAAAACTTAGTTACTCAGAAAAATTCACATAGTTGTGATCAAATCTAATAAAAATAATTTCAAACTTCATTGTAAAAAAATCTTTATAATTATTTCATAGTTTTTTTATAAAGATTTTGAAATATTTATAATACAAAGTTCTGTATTTTGTAAAATCAACTAAATTTCTATAATTTTCTTTTAAAGTTACGATTCAAAGAATGGTAAAAAAATATTTTCAATGCGATGCTTAATAAGAAAAATTTTAGAATATGAAAGTAATCACTATCTTTCAACATCACGTCTAAATCAATGAAATGTTTTCTGATTTAAAATATTTTTGCTCTGTATGGCAACCATAAAAAAAGTTTTTTCATTTTTTTTTAAGCATTTATTTTATTTCGATACATGCAATTTGATTAAGAACTATAAATCTGATCTTCTATTATTTTTAGATTTAATTGGTATTTTATAGGGATTCGCCTTAAGTAATCATTGAATTATTAGAGAAATTTATTGACATCAATTTTGATTGATAACAAAATGTTTACAACATAAAATAAACCTAACTTCCACAAATATTTAGAGAATAAACAAACAGATAAAAATTTCAGTAAATAACAATTCCTACAAATGCTATTTTTATAATATTTATACATAAATGAAATCGAAGTATCCCCTTTACTTTAAATTGAAACGTTTATGTACTTGAAAAGGAAAAGAAAATCGATGTATATCACGGAAAAAGAAAGATAATGTACTATTTTTTCATGAGAATGAAAGAGTGTTATATGAAAGAATACGTAAATAGACAACTGAATAGATAAAGTAGACATGAAGGATATCTTATGAAATGTTCAAGTTACATCAACTTTAAATTGTATTTAAAATTTTTGGAAACAATTCACCGTAAATTCAATTATTTTCACACTATAAATTATACAATGAAACATTTTTTTCATGAAACCACATTTTATTTATTAGTTTTTGGAAAATATGGTTTTTAATCAAAAAGGGAAATTATGTTTTCTTTCCCATCATTTTAACATTGAATGTCATTATGTTTCCTTTTTTATTATTATACAACAAAATTATCTTCAGTAATGTTATGAGTTAAATATATATAGTATTGGGGAAATATTTTAGTATTTTGTGTGAGTAAACATACGAATACTTAGAAAAAATAATACTTACTGAGAGTAATTCACTTAGCTTTAATAGAAAATTTTTATTATCAGTTTAACCAAAAAATTAAAATTCATTACACAATAAATATTAATTGTATGTATTTTATAATAATGTTTATGATATAAGTTATATGAAAAATAGTATTAAAAAATTTGTTTTAGAAATATATATATTCATTTTGAATAGTGATAGTTAAATCATTAAGTAAAGGCTTTTTATGATTGATTTGTATTATAATTAACGAATGTAAATTAAGAATTTTTAATTGTGATTAAAAAGAAATTAATTTTATTGGGAACGTAATAAGTTTTCAAAGCATAATGATATTTTCATACACAATTATATAAGAAAGAAGGAATCATTTATTCTATATATTTATCAGCTTAAATATTTATTTAAAGACTTTATAGAATTTTCAAATCAAAATTTAATTTTTATAAGTTAAATTTTAATAAAATATTAATAAAATATGAAGAAATCTTATTTAAAGATCTTTCAAAAAAATATTTTTCAAATTTTTTTGATTTATTTGAAAGATTTTGTATCAGAAATTTAAAATAAACATTTGTATGTATTCAAAAATTGAATACTTACTAAGCCCTGTTTAAATAAAAAAAAATTGTAGTACTTAAATACTGTTGTGTATTATTTGAGTGTTATATGTTATAAATAATAATAAGTACTGAAAATTAAAAAGCATTATCTGCTTATTGCAATAAATAATTACTTAATTTCATGAATTTAAACTATATGAAATTTAATGACGGTCATAGGATGATTTCGAAACATGCATTAAAAGAGTTAATGCATTAAAAAGTTAAAACATTGGAGAAATTTTAACTTTGTTTCATTTCTTCAAACAAAACAATGTTGTAAGGCATTTTTTAAGATCTGAAAAAATGGATCTTTTAGGAACTGATAAACTTTATATTTGTATTTTCTAATATACTTCATTAGAATATATATAAACTTAAAACTTTCATGTACATACATTATGTCAATATTAGGGTTATCAAACATTTTGCTTACAATAAGAAAATTTTATTTTATGGTAACTTATGTGTGTCAAATATTTTTAGATATAACAGCGTTTTATTTTCAAAGATTTTAAGACAAATGATAACAAATATATTTTTATTATTACAATGAAATTTATTTAAGCAAATACAAAACAAATCATGAAGTCTTTTAAAACGATATGTTATTCAGATAAATACTATATAGCAATTAAAATGAGCTTATCTTCAATATTATTATAATTTTTCAATTTCAAAATTAATTATTTTATATTCGACAATTCTCGAGCAAATTATATAGAGCCACGTTTTAATACATATTATCAACTGTTGTCGATATCAATATCATCTTGTCGTAAATACTTATTAAAGATTTTATGAAACTTATATTATTCTCTTCATTATTTTAAATATGGATCTGACTTATTTCCATCCTTTATCAATCCTTATTTAAAATTATATATCTTCAAATGTATATTTTGATGAAATTATATAAGAAGTATTTTAATAATCTAACTTATAGTTTTTTCAATTGATTTTATGAAACAAGAATTTAAATTACCAAATGACTTAAACAAACATTTTATCCTTCAGATTTTGCATTAAGCTTATGATATAGATGCAATCACACACTTGAGTTCAAATTTATCAGTGCTTTATGAGAAGAATAAATAAATTTGTTGAACTTTCATCTTTATAGATAAATTTTAAATTTAAGGATTTTAAGAAATGTTATACAAAACTTTTTCAAAAGAATATTTTTAAATATAGTTGTTGTAGCATGGTAAAAGGCATTTTCATGAAAGTATAGAGGTGTGCGTCTAAATATAAAATAATTTAATGTACAGAAATTGTAAAAAAATATCACAAATGCAGATAGTGAATTCTTTTGGATTTCACTAACATTACAGATATTCTGATATCGACTTTATATTATTACATTAATAACTGGCAATTGAATCACTGTAATTTTTGAGATAGTAATAAGTACATCCAAGAAACAATATTGTCCCGTAAGAAAATAAAGGAGCAGCAAGATGTTGCATACTCTTACTTGTTTTCAAGCGATTCATGTTAAAAGCTAATGTAATGAAATTTTCTGACAATTAATTAGATAATATCGTTAATGAGAATTAAGCTTCTATGGATCTTAAGTTTATGTTTCATTCCATTTCAGCATTTAGAAAGAAATTTAACATTTCTTTGATACAGGATACTAAAACTGTGCTGAGTCTGTATATATATATATGTATGTATGTATATAGGTTGATACTTAGTATTAGTCAAATATTAGTTACATTCAATACAAAACATTGAAGGCATTACAGAATACCCATTAATATATTGCATAGGAGTTTTACAATGCAGAAAAATGTCAGAATACCATCTGGAATGTGTTTAGTATTAAAGTGCCTCTCCTTAACTCCTGAATATATAAGTATGATCCAAGATTATTAAAAAATTGTTTCTATATCATAAAAATTATGATTCCAGTGAGAAACAGCTAATATTGATTCCGTATCAATATTCCTTAATAAACCTTATTTTAAATAAAGAAGCATTACCACTATATCTTGATTAGTTTAATTACTGAATATGAGTTATTTAGGAATGGTTAATGTAACACAGGATAACTACTTCCAGACAAAAGTCACATGATTCTGTCATAAAAATTTAATTAGCGACTATCAATTTAGTACCAATTTAAATCACAGAAATCAACCATAAATAAAGTTTATGTTCTATATTTTCTTTCATTTACAAAAAACACATATTAAGTATGTAAGGATACTTACTGGTTCCTACATGAAAAAGATTGAATTAATATATATGATTTTATATTGCATTTTCAAAAATTATTTCTATTTATACAGAATGTCTATAATTTTGTAATTCATAAATTTAAATCTATAGCCTTATCATTATATCTTGTATATTTCAATCACCTAAAAATTAATAAAAACATTTTAATGATATGCAATTTTTTGTATATAAAAGACATCTACAATATAAATACTTCTAATATAAATACTTCCTTTCGACAGTATTTAGAGCTTAAACAACTAGAGTCAACTGCTTGGACTATAGAAATCTTAGCAATAACTGATTAATATAATAATGTATTTTAAATTTGCCACTTCAAGCAAAAAAATCATATGCATGTATATTTATTTTAAAAATATAAATCTGCACTTACTGGATCCTGCTCACAAAAAAATTTGGAATTACATATAAATTTACATGTCATAATGTCTATTTAAAAGTTATCAAAAATATAAGCATAATTATATAATACAATACTTACAGCTTCCTGAAAGAAAATTTTAAAAATGCTTTAATATTTCAGGAATGTTCACTGTATATTTCAGGAATGCAGACTGTGACATGCCCACCAGACCATGAATTAATTTTTACATGTCTTACTTTGTCTTAATTTTTACACTTCCTTAAGATAACATAAAAATCTATATATCTAGATCATAAAGATTATAAAGAACTTTACATCTTTGAAAATTAAGCTATGAACTAATTAAGTATGAAACTGTTATTTTATTATATTTATAACTAATTAACGGATTTTATACTAGATTATTATTTGTAAACGTTGTTCTTAAATGAATAATTATCCTTACTATGTGTATACGAATACATATTCTTAGATTTCTGTTATTCTTAACTCAGTGTGAAACGTATGATTTACTTTGACTAAATTATAACACACTCCAAAAATATTTTCATTTATGACATTAAAAATTTATACAATTGCAAAAAATGATTCTAGTAAAGATGAAACAATAAATTAAAATAAAAATAAAATAGATGTTAAAAGAAAAATTTATTATAATAAAATTTAATAAAAACTTAATTTGAAGAACATTTTATACTTACTGCATTGGTACCTAAAATAAATATAGTATATTAAGTATCGATAAAAATATTTATTGTATAAATTTCGAAAATATAATATTTCATGTAAACTATAGATATCCTGGAAAATACTTGGTAAAATAAACTATTAAAACTTATTAGTACAAATTTTGTATTCATTTATTGAATATATATCAAATAATTTTGTCCTTAGAGATCAGTTAATGCAAGCAATTTATTTACTTATAAGTGTATGAAGCCAACTTTACTTATGAAGAAAATTAAAATAAAATATTAAATTACTTTTCAATAAATATATGGAAAAGAACTCTAAAATATTTGCAATGCATGAAAAAGTATTAATTCAAAGTGAGCAATAATTTCTTTTTATAGCACAATTTTAGATTCCTTTGCTAACAGTTAGCGAGCAATAGCTTTCATGCTTTCTAATTTGTATTGCTTATAATTCGTACTTTTAACTATCTAATTACCTTTCTAACAGAAATAGAGAAATTGTAATAAAGAGAATTGTTGCTTTACAATTACTTGCTGAAAATTTCACTATTGTGTTATAAAGATTATTTTAAAAGGAATTTAAAAATGCTTTTATTGAATAAAATATTGTAATTTCCAATCACTTTTTATCAGTTTTAATCAACTATGGAACAAATTCAACAAACAAAATAGATAATGATATAACTTTTTAGGACATTTTCTCAACACAAAAATTTTCACTTTTTTCTGCGAATAAAGTTTTTTATCGTGAAAAGAAATTTTAAGTTCGAAAACTTCTAAATAAATTACATTTCTTGATATTTTATTCCAAAGATGTACTATAGACATGGGTTTTTAACTTAAAATAAATATTTTTATTAAATTTAAATCATTTCACAGCTTTTGAGATAAATATTTTTTATTCAATGAAATATATTGAATTATACTTTAAAAGATTCTATGTCTTTAAAAAAAATTTAAGACTTTCATAATTTTTCAGAATTGTTAATTTCTTGTTTCCAACGAAATATATTTGTGATTTAAATTTTACAAAAAAAGCTTTTCAAATTTACAGTTTTTAAAATTTCATAACTAAATATGAATTACTCTTTTACTTTTTCACAAAATAATTTTTTTTTTTTAACTTTCAATTTTTTGTGATAAAATAATACTTGAGCTTTTAATAAAAAGGCAACAGTAACTATTTCATTTATGCATTTTAATGTAAATTCTAAAGTTATTTCAACTGGTAACATAATCATCTTATAAAGCTGAGTACGAATTTTAAGGGTTTATTTATTTATTTATTTATTTATTTATTTTTTGACAAATTTATTTCTATTTTCAATGGAATAGAAATTTTTAAGTAATATTTTTAATATAATAACTTAAATTTTCTAGTCCTTATTTCTAAGATTGCAAATTTTTTAAGCTTTTAAACTGCAGATAAAGAAACCATATATTTTGTATTTTATTTACCTGTGGCAATAAAAATCAATAAAATAGCTGCTGACAAAGCCGAATACGTTAATTTAAGAAAATCCATTATAACAATTACAACCACTTAGAGATTACTTTTCAGTATTGACTTTAGCTAAGGAAAAAAAGAAAATTTCAGTCCTGTGCTTATATACTAATTTCTACAAATCATTTTATTATATTGCAGAATTTTTATAACGATTGTAAGAAATTACAAAGCCTATAAAATCAATGCAGTTGTAAACCAATACAAAAGCTATTTCCTTTTTACTTTGTTTATTGTAAAGGAGATTAACCTATGTAATTTTTAAAAACAACTGAATAAACTATGCCTAGAAATAAAAAATCCAAGAATTTTAAGTGTTATAGCTAAAATAAATTCTGATACTAAGAAACATATTTTCAAACTTCTCATTAGCTAAGTTTGTGTTCAGTTCATATAATCATCAGTGAATTCATGTGAATTCCC
>JAPDSC010106687.1:0-10209 GCA_026290005.1 Latrodectus geometricus
TCCCAGATAGCAAACAACGTCCAATGTACATCCCTCGGACATCCAAAACATCCATATTTGATCCTCCGACGTCTTGGATGTGATTTGGACGTCCCCTGGATGTTCTTTGAGAAAGTCCTCAGGACAGCCTTATAAAGCTCTTCTAAGTATGTCGTTTTATGGATCTGTTTTGGACGATCTGTTGATAAACATCCTGAAAAGGTTTTTTTACATCCTTTTTTGGTTTTTCTAACAAATGATCTGAATGCGTTGTTTTATTTACTTATAAAATTAAAAAATCATATCGATTTGTTATTAAATGTAAATAATTTTGTGCTACATTGTATTTAGTAAATAAAATGAGAATATATTCTCATTTTAATTAGTAGAAATCACCTTATGTAAATTTTATGAATTTTTGTGCTATTATAGATCTTGTCGTTTATTTCATCATAATTATAAACAAAGATATGTGTAAAAACAAAAGAGTATGTTTGGCAAAACTATATTTTTTTGAATACGACATGAATTTAAAAGGGATTTTCAAGGGTTATACGTAGACAGTACATAAATTCTAAAGGTAAGTTATGTCAATACGTTAGATCTATACGAATTGATAAGTTTTAAAATAATTAACAGATTACACAGTATAATAATATTTTTAAAATATGTTCATAATGTTTATTCAAATTTAATATAATGTTGTATTTACTTCCGCTACATTTTGTTTTCCAGGTAAGGAAAAAAAAATCTTGGTAAAATTTTCTCTTGTTACTATGTAATTTGTATGATGCAATTTTGATTGAAAATTACAAACGTTCTTCAGTTTATTCTTCACCATTAAAAATATCATTTAATTAAAATAATTAAAAAGTTTATAGAAACAGTTGATTTTTCTCGAAGAGTATTTAGAAAAAAGAATTATTTATGTATGGTGTGTAAATTTTTTATCTGTTTTGTTTATATATTATATTTATATTTTATATATATATATATATATATATATATATATATATATATATATAAGGATGCAAAGGCTTTAAATGCGATTTTATCAAAGTCAAAAACTCGAACGAGTTAATGCTAAACCAACAAAGTTAAAGTGCACGCACGTTTATAAATTCGTAGTTAGTGCCGAAGTTCTAAATAAAAAGCTGTTGCTACTTCTCTTTTTAAAATTTCATCAATATTTTAATTTAAAAAAAATATTTAAAGTTGTTTTATAAAAATCTATCTTTTAATAAACTAAAAATGATAGTACTACAAGGTAATTATTAATACTATCATTTTTGGAGAACGGTTCGAGACTTCGAGGAGAAAGGACGCACCTGATCTGAGCTCTTGAAACTGGTTTTGGCGACGCGAGTTACATCGGAAGGTGACCCGGGGGGTCCCAGCTACTATCACGGCAGCCAGGCCGGCTGCCCTACCGTAGAGAGTTCTTCGGAAAACGTTGGACTTAGTATTTCTGCTATTCACAAAAATTACATCGGGAATTACCAATACGGACTCAGTGTTGTGTAGTGAAAATTTGCAAAAAACAAAAATGGATAAAGTGACTTGACAGTTGTGGAAAAGTTTGAGATCCCATTAGCAGCCATAATAGATGATGCCGGAGCTTTAGGATTTGAACTACCCATGGAAATAGGAGCTCGAATTACCGAGGAGATGATGGAGGCCATTTGCCCACCCGAGATTGTTAAACAATGTGCCGAGCAGATTAAGGAACTGCGAAAGATGACAGAAGTTCGACTACCATTTGCCAGAGACAATATGCCAGCGCCTGCTAACTCGATGGAGTACATCGGACACCTGTATACTCAACTACTAATTAATATAGGTGAGTGCGTCTCATTCTTTGGAAACTGTAGTGCATTGCCAAATAGTATAAATTTTTATAAGAAAAATGTTAATGATAGTATTAGTAGTAAGGTAGAGAATAAGAGTTCAAATAATGCTTCCTTAATTGTAAATAATGATGCTGAAACTGTAAATATTGATTTAAATTCTGTTGTGTCTAATAGTATAACTCATTTCGATAGTAAGGTAGAAGCAATTAGTTGTGTAAATAAAATAGAAAATGTTAACGAACGTAATGTAAATAATTCTGATAAAAATATAAATGATAGTAACGTAAATGATAAAAATAGTATTGTAAACGATAATGAAAACATTATCAGTAATCCTGAAAATATTAATGTTAATAATGATGTAAAACTAACAACTGCAGCTAGTAGTATTATAAAAAATGTTGATCGTAGTACACCTAGTACCAGTAAAGGCGTAATTATTGACAATAGTGACATTTTTAAAGTACCAAAACAACCCCCTATGCACGAGGGAGCGGCTAGGCCTAACACGACCACATGCGATAGGTAAAGGCTTAATGACAACTCACGCGCTACTAGAGCACCCAAAAGAGCGAGACCCCACTTATATGTGATTTCGGATACAGAAACGGATAATGATATAGGGTTTTCGAAACAAAAAAATAGGAAAAAGAAATTTAACAAAAAAATTAAAAAATCTGACATCTCAAATAATGAAATATCAGACATAAACACTGACAGGGCCGGCGCTAGGGGTGGGCAAGCCGGGCCCCTGCCCGGGGCGGCAACCTTAGGGGGCGGCAAATTGGCCCTAAAATTTAATTTCTCAAACTTTTAAACATTTCTCTTTCTAAAATAATTGAGTTTTGACCCATTACATACTAAACTTTTTTGTATAAAATGAATCATATTTTTATGCATTAAGATATTTGGAATCAAACTCCTAACACCCTTTATATATACAGGGTGTTTTTTAAACATACAGCTAAAATTTGTTTCGAAGATACAGGGCGAACAAAATTTTTGACAATATAACAATGTTTTATTACCAAAATTTACAGGTAAAGTTTTTTAATCTACAAGAACTGTTGAAAATAATGACCTCCAGCTAGAATAAGAATGCAAGAAATTTAATGATTTTAAAAATTATAAAAATGGATTTGACAAAAACTATGTTCGCCCTGTATCTTCGAAACAAAGCGGGTTCACAAAAATTATCAAAGTACAAAATACTCTTAGTAGTCCAGGGAACAAACCCTTGAATTTTTGGTGTATGTTTAATAAACATCCTGTATATATTAATAATGTATGAACTTTTAACTATTTGAAATGTCAAAATATTTCAAATGCAAGAAAACTCACAAGCATAAGAAATTCCCACTTAAAAATAGCTTAAAACTGAAAACGTGGGCGGGATCGAAAAATCAGTCCTGACAAGCTTTAACAAGCTTAACACCGTGACTATAAAATGAAAAAGGGTAGTCCCATTGTTTTATTTATGAAATAATTGCTTTGCAGATTGGTTGCTAGTAAAATAGAGTGCGTTATATTTTACAATTAATTACTATTTACCGGACCTTTTTAAACTTGTGTTGTGACGTTGTGTTATAAAAGTAAGGTAAGTAGATTAATTAAAAAATATTCAGTCTTTATCAAGAAATATTTAAATAGCTTCGACAGGATGTTTCTTTTTAAACAATATTTTTTTTTTTTTTTTTTTGTTTGTCCGGCGATTACTTCGGCATATCTCAACCGATTTAATTTTTTTTTGTTTGTTAGGGTATGATACCGGATTGGTAAGTAAAAAGGTGGTTTAAAATGCTTTCCCCTAATTTTGGGGGAAGCATTTAGGGGTTGATAAAAAATAAAGGTTTCCGAAAATAATAAAAATTTGATATGAATAAAGCCACTGGAAATCCAAATAAAATGCCTTTGGTGCTAATATTATAGGGTGGAAAAAAATATTTTTTCTTATTATTTCTGATTAAATACGTTTTCCTTTACTTATTTTAAAAATATATGGATTTACTTTACATTTCATTACTGCAGTAAAGTTGGTTATAAATAATTTTAAACTTTTTAGTGTATTTTTTTATCTCGGTTCTGTTTTTTTTTTTTTTTAATTTTTATTAAAATAGTTTTTATAGTTTTTGAAAATCGTCTGATAGAGAATAGGTACTTTAATCCATGGGTATAAACCACGGTCTCTTATAAATTGTTTGCAGAATTTAATATTTTATATTATGCTCAAAGAATAAAATATAATTTGCTTTTTAATTTAAATAAATTTGATAAATTTGTTGGCTTTGTTTAGGGTAGAGTGATAAAGAATAGTTTGTAATCTATGGCTGACATGTAGGTTTTATTCAAACTGAATTATAAAGTGCTTTTTTACATTTTACCTTAAATGTCGCAAGAAAAATACTCGCAAACGCCTCTGTTTCGTTTAAATAAAACAATGATTTTTTTTAAAACATTTTCTTAATTTTATTTGTGTTTGTTTTTAGAATGGTTTATGGACGTAAAAAATTATCGGGTGCTCAGTATAAAAGAAAAAGAGTCGAAAAGCAAGTTTTAAGTCAAAAACAGGCTGGAAGTCTGTTAGGTTATCTACAAGGAATAAAAAGAAATGATGACGACACAGGAATATTAGAAGCTGCTTCAAATCTTAATTATGAAGCCAGTACCAATCAAGATACCGATATTGCTAAAGTGGAGCTTACTCCAGAAACATACATAGAATCTACTCCAGAGATGTCTATTGAACCTACTACTGGGCCGTGTACTGAACCTACTCCAGGGATATTTAAAGATGAGTTCACTTGGTACAAGAATAAATTCAGATCCGAGTTCCTGGCCAACTAGCTTATCAAAAGCAGAAATATATTTTTTGGTAAAAGAAGGACTACCTCAACCATTAAAAGAATACAGTTTTCCGTATAATTATACCGGTCGAAGATTTAGCGCTCTTCATTATTTGAGAAATATGAAAAATGGTGAAAAAGTCATGCGTAACTGGTTAGTTTATTCAACTACTAAAAACTGTGTTTATTGCTTTTGCTGCAAACCTTTTGGTTCTGCTTTAAGTTCCCTTTCTATTGGAGGTTTTAAAGATTGGAAGCACCTCGCTAAGACTTTAAATCAACAAGAAACCTCTAAAAAACATATCGAAAGTCAAAAGTCTTGGATTAAATTAAGTCAAAGAATACAGTACTCTAAAACGATTGACAGTCATTCACAAAGACTTATTACCACAGAAATAAATTTTTGAGGCGAGGTGCTTCTACGAATTGTTTCAACAATAAAAATGTTTGCTCAAAATTGCTTAGCCCTCCGAGGTACAAGTGATAAACTTTACGATTTCGGTAACGGTAATTTTTTACAAATTATTCAATTACTTGCTCAATTTGATCCAGTAATGGAAGAGCATATCCACAGTGTGCTTAAAAAAGAAGAAGCTAAAGTGCACTATCGCGGAAAAGAAATTCAAAATGAATTGATTAATCTTTTAGCTGAAAATATAACATCTCATATTATTACTGATATTAAAAAAGCTAAATATTATTCAATAATTCTAGATTGCACTCCTGATATCAGCAAGATCGAGCAAATGACAGTTTTAGTAAGGTATGTATCCATTGACAAGTCCAATCCCAAGGAGGTTTCCATTAAAATTAATGAAAGCTTCTTAGGCTTTCTTCCGGCTGAAAGATCGACTGGATATGAACTTTCAGCTCTAATACTTAAAAGACTTGAAACATTGGGATTGAATTTGCAGGATATGAGGGGACAGGCTTACGATAATGGGGCCAACATGAGAGTCAGTAAATCGGGAGTACAAATTAGAATAAATGCATTAAATCCAAGAGCCTTTTACCTTCCATGTAACAGCCACTCATTAAACTTGGTAGTTAATGACGTGGCAAAAACATCCTTCGAAGCCGCCAATTTTTTTAATATAGTCCAAAAAATATATCTGTTTTTTTCCTCATCAACTTTTCGATGGACCATATTTTTAAAATATGTTTCCGGAATTACTTTGAAACCTCTACGTGATACTCGTTGGGAAAGCCGAATAGATGCATTAAAACCACTAAGGTATCAATTAGGAGGGATATACGATGGTTTACTTGCTGTTTGTAATAACTCGGAGGTTGACAACTCTATAAGAGTTGAGGCTTCTGGACTATTAAGTTGTGTTAAACAATTGAAATTCTTATGCGGCATTGTAACTTGGTTCAAAATCTTAAATTGTATCAATCCTATAAGTAAGCTCTTGCAGACAAAAGACTATGATTTACCATCTGCTATGGAGCTCTTGAAAAATTGTAAAGATTTTTTTAAGGATCTTAGATCGGACAGAGCTTTTAATGAAATGCTTTGCGATGCTCGAGAACTCGCAGACGAAATTGACATATCAGCTAATTTTGAGATCACCCAGCCACGTCATAGAGTTCGAAGAAGAAATGTTAATTTCGACTATGAGGCAAAAGATGATCCAATAGAAGATCCTGCTTTGAAATATAAGGCAGAATTTTATTTTTTTTTTACATTAGATAAAGCTATCAATGCACTTGAATCCAGGTTTGATTTGATCAGTACCTACAACAACTATTTCCAATTTTTATACAATATTTCTGATTTAAAGGATATTCCTCAAAACGACATTATAAAGTATTGTAAAGATTTAGAAACAGTGTGAACTGATGGGAATTCATCCGATATAAACGCGCTTGACTTGGCAGACGAGATTGTATCTGTTTTGGCTTTGCTAAACAAAAAAGAAAGTCCAGTTGAGATTTTAAAATTCATATCGAACCTGGATTTTGCTCCCAATCTTGATATAGTTTTAAGAATATTACTGACTCTCACAATAAGTGTAGTAAGTGGAGAAAGGAGTTTCTCCAAATTAAAATTAATTAAAAATTTTTTACGCTCCACAACTACCGAGGATCGACTAAACGGCTTAACAACAATAGCCGTCATACATGATCTGGCTGAAAAAATTAATGTTAAAGAAATTATAAAACAACTTTCAGAATTAAAAGTGAGAAAAAAACACTTTTAATTTCAACTCTCTGATTAAATGTATTTTTAATATGTAATAAAGTTTTAATATTTAGTGGTTTTATAATTTGTTTTACTTTTTTTTAAATATCTGTTCTGTATTTTATAATTATGCACCATGCACCACAAATGACTCTTTCCTTATTTTCTGCGCAACCCTAATTTTAATTTAGTGCCAAAAACATAAATAAATAAATAAGTATCTTTTTGCTAGTCAAAACTTCAACATTGCTGATGATTGCAATTTTTTTACTCGTTTTATTTTACCATTAATCGTGGTTTAGGTTATCTCTTTTAATTTTTGTTATAAAGGAGCGGCATTTTACCTCTTTGCCCGGGGCGGCGAAGCTGCTAGCGCCGGCACTGACACTGATAACAGGTATGATTCTCTGGAATCTGATGTCGATGCAGACATGAATATAGCGCCACATATTCCCTCAAGCCTAAATGGAAATACTAAAGAAATACCTAAACCCCCAGCGGTGATAGTATCCACCCAAATGAAAACCATAGAATTTTTGAAATATATTAATAGCAAGATTTTTTAGAATTAAAATGGACTAATATTATATTTAATCAATTTGAAAAGTTATTTCTTTATCAGACTAATTTTAATATGTTATAAAAAGTATTAAAAATTTAAAACTTGCTATTTCATTGTTGGGATTTGTTATGTCTATAAGTCCATGTGTTGTTTATTTTTTAACTATCAAATGAGAATCTAATGGTGATAAGAAAATTATTTTGCTTTATTGCTTTACAAGTGTTGAATTTTTTTAACAGTAGCTCTTTTAAACTAATTTATATCTTTAAAATAAAATTTAAGTTGTTGAAATAATCATTAAACCTTAACATATAAAGTTTTGTTTCTGATAAACTTGATCTTTCTAGATTATCTTATAAAATATTAATTTCTTTTTTTAATAATAGATGCAGTCTGTTTTCATATGCCTCAAGTTACAAAAGCAGAGATGGCTAAGAGCATATCGAATTGGCTGCGGCATGCAAAAGAAGAAACAGAAAAAAATAATGATTGTGTAAATAATAATGATTTTAATAATAATAATGACTGTGAATAAAAATTGAGTGTGTATATAGAATTCTGTGAAATTAACAATCTAAAAACTATATTTTGTTCCAAATTATATTTCATTTAATTTCTTAAATTCATTTGATTTATACTTAAAACTGTGCAATTTTGAATCACTCTTTAAATAAAAAAAGAAATTTGAATATTTCAAAGAAAACAAAATATAATTATGGTTATATAAATGCCAATTAATGTAATCTTTGTACTTCTGAAATATCTTAGATCCATTTGATTAAAACACAAATTTGTTTTCTAAGAATTTCATAAAATATAGGAAAATTTGTTAACTTAATAAATATTAATATATTTTGATAATAAATCATAATGATGCTATTAAAATAGTCGCATGGAAACATTTCAGAAATTGGCTATTTTCTTATATGAGAGAAATAAAAATTAGATAATTATTAATTAGAACTTAATTTAATTGTGCCAACTGAAATTGTGGATTCTCTGTTATTTAAATGATTGTTGTTGATTAAATTAGTTAATTTTAGTGTGTATTTGTGTGTGTAAATAAAATGTTTTGGTATATATATACCAGTGTTTTATATATATATATATATATATTTATTTTTCTTTTTTGAAATTCAATCATTTAAAAATTCTTCCTGTGTTACAAACAAATGCAAATATTTTAATCTATATTACAATATATATGCTTATATTAAAATTGATATATTTGTATTTATTTCTTCTATGAAATTTTAATCGCTTAGCAGTTCCCTCTGCTTCACATAAGCATAAATTCAAATATTTAAATCTATATTAATATATTTGCTAATATTGTAATGCATTTACTTATATTAAAGCCTGTATATTTCTTATATTTAAAAAAATGCTACATTGTTTAAAAGTATGATATACTTCTAAACAATGTACCTTTTTTTTTAGATATCTTTCATTTTAAAAATTTAGCATTTAGATATACCCCAAAAGAATTCCTTTGTCAGAAGTATTAATATTTCCTTCAAATGAAATTTTCGGTTAATACCTTGACAATTTTATTATATTTATTTTTTAGAACAGTAGTAATTTATATTCATAATAATGTTGCAAAAAAAATTAAAGAAAGGAAAAATAATTATTTTTCGTTTCTTTATTTTTTTGCGAAATGGTATCAGTCACTACTTACAGAAAAAAATAACAGTGAAAAAAGCTTTATGAATAATAATGAAGTTATAAACAGAAATACACATAATTATTAGTAAATAAAGTATGTAAACTTTAATAACATACAAAAAGTTTACTGAATTATTGCAGAAAAAAATAACAGTGAAAAAAGTTTACTGAATAATAATAAAGTTATAAACAAAAATACACAATTATTAGTAAATAAAGTATGTAAACTTTAATAACATACAAAAAGTTTACTGAATCATTGCTTAAAAACAATGATGGTGCACATTATTTAATACTAAAATTTAAAAACACGCTTAATATGGCTGTTATATGAATGTCCAAATATGTGCCAATTCACGTCCAATATGTGCCAGATTACGGCCAATATGTGCCAAATCACGTCCAATATGTGCCAAATCACGTCCGTCTCGGAGGTCTATGGGACGACCTACGTACGTGTTACTTCCGGACATTGGTACGTGCGGAGAATGTCCGTAAGACGTCGCTGCACCCATACCGGACGTCCTCTTAAGTCCAGGTGGACGTAAGAGGACGTTCTCCGAACATCCTGAGGACCACTGTTTGCTATCTGTATCACCACGTGGTGATACAGATCACCATATCACCACGTGGTGATATGGTATTCTCCGTAAATTATATGATTTTGGCTTTCGGGGTAATCTTCCGATATTCCTTCAGAATTTCTTACGCTCCCGATTTTTTAAAGTTCGTATTGGACACCTTTTGTCCAATACTTTTTTTCAAGCCGAGGGTGTTCCCCAAGGCTCTATTTTAAGTCCTACAATTTTTAGTTTATTCATCAGTCATATTCTTCATCTTTTATCACCTTCAGTTTATGGCACAATGTATGTAGATGACCTGCAAATATCTTGCCAAGGATCAAACATGCGATTAATTGAGAGGCAACTACAAACATCTGTTAATAAAATTGCTGCATGGTGTGCAGAGAATGGCTTTACATTATCTCCTAGCAAGAGCTGTTGTGTCCATTTCTGCAAGAAGACCAGCATTCATAACGATCCTGTTATCAAATTGAACAACACTTCAATACCTGTAGTCAACGAGATCAAATTTCTTGGTGTGATATTTGACCGAAAACTG